>WWET01005187.1:67956-97271 GCA_011038615.1 Limnodynastes dumerilii
ATATATATATATATATATATATATGTAAAGGTATGTAAGGGGTTGTACCTGTTTAGTGCAGCATGCAGGAATCTTCCACCAGTGCCAGGCTGTTTGTGCATATTAGACTGTGCTGGGGAAACACTATAATTATAGTGTTATGTATTACTTTTTCTTGCTCAGAAGGCAGATGCGTGTGTGTAAACATGCAAACAGTACTAGGGTTGAGAACCTTCCAAACTGAAGGCAAATAACAGTTTAAACATAAAGCTGGTCACTTTCAGTATTCTCCCTGCATGCAAAGAAATAAATGAACACCCCTTGAAAATTCAACATTATATGGGGTTTGACCCAAAAAACATGTAAATGTAGTTTCTACAATTCATGCCAAATTTAGTTTGAAATAAGTGATGAACTCTTCCCCAAACTGCAGAAGAGGGTGTAAAAAACAATTTTCAGTGAATTGTGAATTAAACCTAGCACAGATTCTCTAATTAACATAAGGGACTTTGGACTTATCGGAAGTCTAGGCAAATATGGTCTAAGCTTCTGTTGGTGTTAAGTTTGCTTGCATATTTTCTTTAGGAAGGTGTAATAATTTAGGTTTGCTGCCACAATTGGCTACTTGAGGACTTAAGAACAACACCCCACATACACACGCAATGTATGTAAGTGGGGTGTTTGGAGGGCGCATGAACCCTCCAGATGTTACGTGCAATTTCCACATGTAACACCTCTCATGCGTATTATAATTGCACAGAAGAAGTGGGAATAAGAACTTATGACTTCAGACTCCCGCACATATGGAAAGCGTACAGGAAGTCTGGATCCAGTTCTGATCATACATATTGAGGGGGGAGTATAAGAAAATGATTGGAGAGACCCAGAATAAATGTTGCTTCTGTTAGAAGTAAATATGAAAATACTCTATAGAAAAAGTCAATCTCTACAATGATATTTAGGAATATGGGTCCGTATTCACAGATCCATGTTTTACGCAATGAAACGCACGCACGTAGCAAGCCAACAACCACCAACACCCATGACACTCCCCTCTTACGGCCATGCTGTCAAAGACTTACGCCTCCATAGAGCACCTCTAACTTTCCGTGTGTACATACGTGTGAATATGTATGCTGTATGTGCGATTCTAGGTAACCGCACCCTCAAAGACTCATTTAAATGGTTCCCCCCATCCTCTTTCACGTAACTTTTCAGGTACGTATTTCAACCCCGTCCCTCCATACGTATGTTCCCAAGTGCAATTCATTTGTCCAACTTCTACTTTTAATATCCACTTCTATGGGTGCTCTGTATGTTTACCCTTAAATGGCAATATAGAATGTATAACTTTTATATATATTTGAGCGACTATGATAAAGGCATAAGATCCTCGGGGCACCTCATGTGTGCAGAACCAGCAATACAATTCATGTATTAGTTTTAGAACTTGTACTCACTGCAGTAACCAGAGGTTGATCTACATGAACATGTGAAACCTGCAATCTTTTATGGGTTTAACCTGCATGCAGAAGACTAATTTGTATAGATGGAAAACTATATCTTCAGAAGTCCAAGTTAGGTCTCTGAGGCATCACTGCATATCAGGGATCAGCAGGAGCCATGTGTAAGAAACAGCTGCCTGCTGCAAACCCTGTAAGAAATTGACACCAGGAATAATTTCTATATTGGACCACCAGTGAGGGAACACAGCAACGTTTGGATTGGATCCAGATTCGCCATTTGCTATATTTTTCCGCTCCGTTGAGCAAAAAAAAAGAAAAAACACTGCAAATGGCGAGTGCACATGCGTTTTATGAGGCTTCGAGCATGGAGCTGGATCCAGGTTTCTGTGCTAGAAGCCTTTCTGACGGTGGGATGGGATGCCATTTGTACAGTGTGTATGCAAGGTGAGAGGGGGGAGGTTAAGGCCTTACTGTGATCCTCATACACCGGCCTTGTTTTACGTGGAGCTGGTACATAAATATTTAGGTAGAGTCCAAGTCCCGTGCATGCAAAGATACACAGGGCTTAGGATTGCGCGGTGATCCTCCATTGGAACTCTGCCACTGCTGCTGTCAGAGCTCTGACTGGATTTATGGATCTGGTCCTTTTAGTCTTAAAAAAAAAAAATCATTGAATTATCAGAAGTTTTATTTATAGACCTGAAGCACACAGCTCAGCTAGAGTGCAATGGGGATATGTAGTATGTGCCCCATCAATTGTACCAAACCTTGCCACATTTTTACCAGTCCAGAGTCAGTGCAAAAATGCAATTGTTATGTGGAGCTTAAAAAGCTCAACACAGGGGCTTTTAGTCAATGGACCATTCATCCACTTCTAGTTGTATATCAGGGGTCAGATTTACTAAGCTGCGGGTTTGGAAAAGTGGTGATGTTGCCTATAGCAACCAATCAGATTCTAGCTCTCACTTTTTTCTTTTTACATAATAGAGAATGTCAGCTAAAATCTGATTGATTGCTATGGGCAACATCTCCACTTTTCTAAACCCGCAGCTTAGTGAATCTGGCTCCAGGTATTCTAGTTACTGAACACAGCTAAAAGTACCAGAAGTGAAAAAAAAATGTATCTTTGTTTATCTCATGTATGGGAGGACTGGAGAAGTCTAATAGTGAAAGGCATGTGACATCCTAGTGTATGAAAGCACGGATACAAAATTTCCTTGTGTCTCTGGTCCATCAGTCATTGAACCACAAAATGTAGTATTGTGGACCCATACCCGTTCAGCTAAATGCAAATCAGAACCAAATGTTTTACATTCTTTATAAATAGTGCATTTTCTGTATTATTAATAGTAAAGTACAATCATTTGTTGTACCTAAATGTCAGTCCTTGTTTGCAAGCCTGCTTGCACAGTGTTGCTGAATCTGAGCCGTAATAAATTCATCAAAAATACATTTTGGCAAGGGTTTATGAAAAGAATTCTATTATGACACACTGGAACATCGGAGCATTTTTAGGTTGGGGGCAAGATATAAAATAATATTGTCCCCCCTACATCTCCAAATGCTTCTCTTTTTCTGCTTTGCTGTTAATATGATTATGCCACATACTATAATGTCGCCAGTTCACTGGAGTCCTGGCACTGGGCTCCGGGCCCAGGACTGTGGGTGGAGGAATGGCAGGGCCATTCAGATGCTTGAGCCCAGCAGATGTGTCTCCCTTGTACACCCCCTTACCTCCTCTCATGTCTAATGGGTAATACGCCACTGACATTTCACATAATTATGGCAAAAGAAATGCACCAATTTATATGATTATGCCATAAATAGTAGTGCCCCTTTGTTCCCTGGCACCCCTCTAATATGTTGTGAACCAACCCCCAACAAACCTGATTTCACAAATAACATTTCCCAAGTATGTGTGTAGCTTTCAAACATTATTAATAGCTTGTTCTCAGAATTTGCAATCATCGCTTTAATCATAAAACTATATATTTCTAAACTGCTTAGTAAATGTACATGAGCATAAAAACTGTAATGCCACATTACAGTTCACAAGCTTTAATGCAAAGCTACAGAACAAAGATTAATACATCATATATGTCTGAACAAGCATCTCCGATTTTGATGCATGAGCTTTACATGCATGGAGTAAAAGAGTATCCAACAGAACTCCCACAGAAATGATATTATGAGAGAATGTCAGGATGGATACACACAGGCACTTATCCTGTGTCTATGGTATTTTCTGTTCAAGCTGCAATTACCAATTTGAATAGATGGTAAACAGAAATAATTGCTTCTATAGCAAACAGTATTGTAAGTACACATTGGCAATTTTTTAGATGATTCATAGACCCTGGATGCCACATGTGTGTACTGATAATTGCCTTCATTATAGTGATTATTTGTATGTATTTTTCTGTTAAAATGGCAATAGATTTTTTTTTTTACTACAGGAAGCTTATATTGTATTAAGGCTGATTTAGATACCATGTTGTGTATATGAATACATGCATTACTAGCTAGTGCCCAGCAATCTGACTGATGCACATTTACTTAAGGATTCCCCCAGTTTATTTTTTTCATACGGTGTCAGCTTCTGTGCATTTAACACAGACACACACATGCACATACACAGACATTCAAGAAACAAGGTACAAGTGGCGTGTGCCTCTAAGCACTGGTTACCAAGACGACAGCAAATGTCAGGTTCCGTGCAGTGAATAGCCGTTTCCATGGTAACCCCATCCTTTTCAGAGAGGTGCTGTTATAGCTGGAGTGACAGGTCTGGGGGAGGGGAGAGGTATGGGGTAGGCTGCAGTGTCTGTAGTGTATGTCCCTTTGAGCATGTATGTGCCCCTCTGTGGTATGACATATAGAGCTCTGCACGAGAAAGACATTGATTTGTTCTCCATGGTAAAGATGCACATGCACTGCTGTGTACAAATATGTGGAAAGTCTATACATTCAAACTAGTTATTTACATTATTCTGCATGCAATCTTTGTTCATTTATCTTCATTGTATTGTGAACATGTTTCAGACATCATAAATATTGTTACCAGTTGTGTGTGTGTGGGTGTGTGTGTATGAATGTGTATATGTGTGTGTGTACATGTGTGTGTGCATGCCAGTGATGTTCTTTCATTTGTACTATGTATGTAAAAACACAGTAATCTAAAGTATTGCATACATACATACATATATTTATATACAGACAAACATTATCCCGTGGCATGTAAATATTTACAGCATACGTCTGTGCTATGTAGTAAATGCAACTCTGGTCTGTAAAGGGATTTCATATTTCCTCTGTTGTCCCTTAGACACCTTCCCCAACCTCCCCCCAGCCTCAGTGCTCCCCTCCTGTACCACAGCTCCATCTGTTTGTGGATCTCCCAGAGCTTTAAGCTTAGTGGAGAAACAGTGCTGAACACTAGGGGAGTCTGTGTGTGCTGTGTGGGAGAGAACAGCTGGGGAACAGCTATATACAGAGGGTGAAAGCAGGCTGAGGAATAAGCAGGAACATGGAACGCATTTTCCAGAAGTAAAAATAAAGTGTAACTGAGAGGAAACGATGAAGGGGGGAAGAAAGAGAGCAAAGGAGAGGAAAATACGTAACCATTATAGTAACCATTCTTCAGAGGGACATGGGGACATGGGGGCAAGACCAAAACGATACAGTACAGAGTCAGTGACACAGAAATACTAAGAGACAGATGCAAAGCCCCAGGCAGAAGCACAGAGACATACACAAACAGACAGAAAGAGGCAGCGATATGTTTAGACAGTCATAGGAATGCAGAAGGTAATAGAGAGTAAAAAAAAATTTCAAAGATGAATTGCTTTATTTACATTGTCCTTTATAATTGGAAATTACTTACTGTATGTTATTATAATATTGCTTATTACCCTTCATTTATACTGTACCAGTAGAATCTAAAGCAATACTGAGAATAAAGGAAGACTGAGTAGTAATGAGCAGGAACGCAGGTAAGAGCCCCATCCCCTCCCCACCCACCCAGGCATACAATCTTTAGGACAATAGGCGTGAGAAACATAGGTTAAGGGTCACAGATTGCATATCGGTTCTGACAGATTGCAGAAGAAAGACTTTCACAGAGTTAAGCCATGCTGCACACACTAATCTGTGAATGATGTTTGTTGTTCTATGCTACTACAGAGCACAAACGCAGTGCAAGATATAATAAGAGACACCACTGAAGTATACTCAGACTTCCAAATATTTTATAATACCGCATTTCTTCCAGTATGATTTGTTGGTCTTAACTCAGCCACCTGTCTCAAACCACAAAAAGTGGTCTTTGGACCTTGCATCAAATTCTGTAAGTACTCCTTGACCAGAGCTCCACTATTTTTTATGATTCAACTGGACCTGGGAGCATGTACTAATCTCACATTATTTGAAACTTTCATGATCTGCTGGGCTTGTGACAACGTAAAAATTAGAGGTGCCCTAGCATATCAGTTAGTGTAGGTTATCACATGGGGCCTGATTTACTAAGCTGGGGGTTTGGAAAAGTGAAGCTGTTGCCCATGGTAACCAATCAGATTTTAGCTCTCACTTTTCTATTACATACTAGAGAATGTCAGCTTGAATCTAATTGGTTGCTATGGGCAACATCTCCACTTTTCCAAACCCGCAGCTTAGTAAATCTGGCCCATAATCTTTATACCTGTGGAGAGGTAAGTAATTGGTATGTTACAAGTATAAAATGATCACATTAAGGAGTATACTTAAGTTTTTGTATGTTTGCACAAAAAGCAAGTATAATGCACGGAAAGTGATGTTCTTCTCTTAATTTTTCTCAGTCCAAAAATGTGAATTGGCTTTTTTAATAACAAAATCTAGTATTTGTGAAGAAAAGATTATAGATGGGACAACAAAGATGCTTGCCACAAGGCAGTTCCTGCCTTGCTGGTGCCACAGAATGATGGTGTGAAGCAAACACTTAGCAGATCAGTTCATCTTAAATGTCACCAATCGTAATCCAGCCCTGTGGATTGTGTTTATGCATTATATACAAATGTTACACAGAGAGGTAGACTATACATGGATTTGTTTATTAAAATGGCACCAAAGTTTTACATTATTCACATGTTTATGACAACACTGTTTCAAATTTTTTTGAATTGCAAGTGGTAAAACAAATTTGTCCTGTAAAACAGATTTCACTTAACATAATGTTATACATGGGAAAGACTTTATTTCACATACTGTATCTCATGGCCTTCAACATTATGACCACTATCACTATAACTTCAAATTTAAGTATTTTTTATAGAAAAAATCATACTAATCTTAAGAGTAAGACCAATATTTTTTAACAATTTATTAAATAAAAATTTTTGGAAACATATTAAAGAGAGATTTTCTAAATACAGACAGCTGACAGCTAATTGTCGACTGTCTCTATTTCGAAAAATCTGACTAATTAGACAGTTTTTATAATGAATGGGCAGCTTACCCAGTCATTAGTTTTCCAACACCCGGTGCTGCACCTGACGGAAGACCCGCCATGGTACCCGATGCGAGACCCAGACAGGTTAGTGTAGAAGGGGGGTCTTAGGTTTAGGATGTGGGAAGGGAATACAGCTTAGAAGGGGTGTCTTAGGGTTTGACTGCGGGGAGGGGATCCAGTGTAGAAGGGGGTCTTAGGTTTAGTATGTGGGAAGGGAATACAGCTTAGAAGGGGTGTCTTAGGGTTTGGCTGCAGAGAGGGAGTCAAGTGTAGAAGGGGAGTCTTAGGTTTAGTATGTGGGAAGGGAATACAGCTTAGAATGGGTGTCTTAGGGTTTGGCTGCGGGGAGGGGATCCAGTATAGAAGGGGGGTCTTAGGTTTAGTATGTGGGAAGGGAATACAGCTTAGAAGGGGTGTCTTAGGGTTTGGCTGCTGGGAGGGGATCCAGTGTAGAAGGGGGGTCTTAGGTTTAGTACGTGGGAAGGGAATACAGCTTAGAAGGGGTGTCTTAGGGTTTGGCTGCGGGGAGGGGATCCAGTGTAGAAGGGGAGTCTTAGGTTTAGTATGTGGGAAGGGAATACAGCTTAGAAGGGATGTCTTAGGGTTTAACTGTGAGGAGGGGATCCAGTGTAGAAGGGGAGTCTTAGGGTAAGGCTGCGGGGAGCAGATCAAGCGTAGGTAGAAGGGGAAGGTTAGTGTCAGGGTAATGGAATATGAGGGATAGGGTGAGGATAAGGGTTGGGGAAATACTCACCAGTTGGTGCTGGGGATTCCTCCTGGGGATCTTCGATTCCCTCACTCTGACGGGAAAGGAAAAATCGATTGCAGTGTGATGAAACAGGGTGTCGAGAACGGCCCTGTCATAAAAGGGCCGTTCTGAGCGGCGAATCACACTCCTGTAAATTGGGTAGGAATTTTGTTTTCATGTTTTTTTTTTAGCTTCATGTACTGTGCAAATAATTGAGTGAAAAGGGTATCTGTCCTGTGATAACCATATATGTAATGATATTTGTCATTTATTTTTCTATGTTAATAGGTGTAAATAAAGTGGTAAGATAATCTTTCTTCAGATCTAGGATTCTCTAAGGGCCAGGATGGTCTTAAAGTGGAACTAAACACTTGTATTTTTTGTTAAGCAAGTTTTCATAGCGTGTAGTACAAGACATAATCCAGTGATCATGAAAATATAATCATTTCTAAGGAAATTATTGCTCAAAAAAATCATATAATGCCAGTATCATCATATCCAAACTATATGATTGTCATGGAACTTAAAATGCAGAGAGAAAATAAGCTATAAAAATGCCATTGATATAGACAAGAAAAGTTATGCTGTGAAATAAAATCATAGATAATATTACGGTTGACAGTCCCTACACAGCTACAATACTTTATGGTCGATTTGGGCTTCTGTATATCCATTTTCCAAGGTTACTATTGACAGAGGTATCCTTCAACCAGCCATCTGCTACAGAGAGTCATTTTTAAGATGTCTTTTTCCCCTTTTAGCTCTACATGCCTTATTCTTTATGTGTGAGATAAGACAATATATACTATATAGAGTTAAGATACACAGGATTATGTCAGCACCATGGTGTAGCATGAGGATTATTGCATAATGAGTTTCTGGATGGTTTTTGTACACCATTCCAGAAAAAGCCATGGGAACTAGCTAATGGCTGGTCCAGCATGAGCATGAATGATGTACAACTAATAATGTGGAGTGCATGTATGCACGGTGGCTTAAGGCAAATACTCAAAATACAGCCTGAACTTAAATATAAATTTGGAGGGTTGTCTTAAATTGACTTATATATACACTGACTTTCACAAATTTGTCTCTACTGATGCTAAACAATTTAGGCTACGTACCTAATGGTGATAAAAAAAAATGCATGTTTTTTTTGTGTTTTAAGAGATCAATGTATAGTTTTTAATTGCATTATGTCAAATTCACAGAAATGTTTAAGTGTAAGTTTTATACTTGGTGAATAGAGATAATAGTCTTATTGGTATTAATTGGCATTTTTCTTGCCAAATGCAAAATGTGAACACCAGTAGGTACATAGCCCTATCCTGAAAACACAGCACACAAATTACAACTGATCAGTGAAACCATTTGATCTTTAGAATTCTTTTGTTTGGTACTGGCATAGCAGTTGTAAAATACTTTTTTTTGTGCACGTGCCAGATCACACAAATATGCATTTATGAGTCAATGGAGACATACTGTGCCATTATTACTATTCTATTTGATAGTGTTTTCTCAAACTGTACACTGTGGCACATGCAAAGTAATAAATCATTAAAACAAACATGTATGTATGGGTAATGGCTGAAGGTTTGGGTCAGAAACATTTATCCCGCGTGTTCTCTGGTTCCAGATGGCACGACCCATTCAGGTGAAGCCAGCAGACAGCGAAAGCCGGGGAGGTATGTATCCTATAAACCATCCCCTAATCAGGGTAACTGTCCTGCAATTCTCTGGACATTATTCAGTCTCCTCTGAGCTGAAGAAGCCATCATGATACAGGGCTGTGTTTTCATTCCTAGCATTGATTATTATACATTTCAGATCCCAGCATGTTCATTATCATGTACAGAAACACAGCTTCATTATACAGCACAGCATGTTCACTATTACAGCATCATACTGGGAGGCATGGTCATTATAAATGTATACATACATACTCATCATCATTATTTGAAGCAGTGATCATAGTGTTCAGCATTTTTGGTAGATATAGTATCTTATTAGTTATCTTTGTTTAACTATAAGTTCTTGTTTAAGAAAACAAAAGTTTAAAGTTTTGACTATCACTAAAATGGAGCTATTAAGAACTACTTATATCCACTGTCTATTATTATATGTCATTGTATAGCACAGTTATTTTAATAATCATAACAATACTGAGCCATATTGAACACCACAAGTGCAATATTATTCTGTATCATTACACAACTGTCATTGTATGTGATCTTTACACAACTATCATTGTATGTGTTTCCATATAAGACAACGCTTTCACTATTATTATCATTATGTATAATTATACAGATATGCTCAAAAGGTGCAGATCTGAATATAATTCATAATTAACCAGCAATATTATCTGTATTATTAAAGAGCAAATCTTTGGTTTTGGATCAGATTTTCACCTTTAGCCAGTGTTAGAAGAATCCCTCTTTGTCTTTGTGTTAAGCTTTGTTTATCGTTGACACTTATTAACATAGCCATACAGCAGAGTGTGTCCATTGTCTCCTAAGCTTATTGAGCAACATACTCAACTGCAGTGCACGTACCTACATAGTACCATTTTATACCTGTTTGCTTCATACCTCTGCATTGATACATCTTCAGGATAAATGTATAATGCACAGTTATTTGTTTAAGGGCCATTATTATCATTATACAGTCCTGCATCTCCTCATACCAAGGCTTGGCCAACCTCCCTGACCTGGTTTAGCCATCACTGTCTGCAGCAGCTGAGCGCTCCCTAAACCCTTGCAAAAATACATCACCATTGCCTTGGCACGCCGCGTGCCGGCACAGCCTATTGCTATAGCAACCAGATGCAGCTTCAGCCACAAATTTTCATGGTTGCTGGACAGCATGTGAAATTGCCAATCAGAGGGTGAAGAGAGAGAGAGAGGTTCCTGGGGGAGAAGGGAGGGGGGCTGGTGTATGTCTGTATGGAGAGATTGTGATAGGAGAGAGTGTGCAATAGAGCATACAAGATAGGAGGTAGATGGAGGAGGATGCTCTGAGCAGCATGTGTGTGTGTGGTGGGGGGAGGGGTCTGAATCAGCTGTGTGTAGTATGTCAATACAATATTGTGGGATGTTAAGCGGCTACTGACATTTGTTTGCCACTCTGCATGAATATGCTCTTCCATTCAGTATACAGGCATGTGGTAAATGTAAAAAAAATGTCTAGTGTCATGACTGCATGCTGCAATAGTATATACATACATTTGATTCATGCATAAAAATGTATGCATGCTGATGTATATGTGTGATATTTACATATTAATCAACCAATTCATTTGTCATTGTATGTTCACATGAATTTCAGTCAGCACACATAATGCTTGTGACTGTTCAGTCAGTGTGGTTGTAATTTCTTCATGTATAATCATTATCTGTATTTTACATACTGGTTTTGTACATGCTGTGTGTTGTATTTCTGCTCATAGCATTCAGCATCAGTATAGCAAAAGGACTTTTCATGATTTTCCATGGGAGCAGGGGTTCCAAGGTCTAAGGTAGATATTCTATACAAGGGGAGAAATGGAAAATCTCTATTAACTAGTCATTAGATTTTCCCTTTTATATATTCCACATAATACAATGCTATACAACGTTTCACCACACCTCTTCTTATTCCAATGAATATAAAATGAGTATGGTTTAGTTAACACCATAATAACATTCACTTCCCTAGAGTACTGTCAAACTGAATTTTATAGCTATAGTGTTTCCAACTGATTCAGAACTTCACATTGAAAAGTAACTAATTATCTTGGCTTAAAGCACCCAAAGTACATTATATTTTTATACATCCTACATAATTACTTTTTAATATAATGTGGTAAAAAATGCATCAAAGTTCATTAAAAGACACAATTCAGAGGTTAGGATTCTTCTATTTTGCTGAACACGCACATGTGCCTGAGTTAAAGACCAGTTTCCTGAAATACTACCCAAACATGTTCTGCTTTCCTTTTTGTGTGTATTTTGGGTTGTTTTTTATTCTTTTTTTATGTTTTGCATAAAAAACGCTTGATCAAATTACGTCCTCAACCAAAACAAATTAAATAATTCTAAGTAACAACTTAGCAAAGAAGAAATTAAGCTGCTGCTGTGCACATTACAACAGTTACTAAATGTAATGTGAATCTAACATTGTTTAGTGACTGGAGAATTAGATTTGTGACAATGGTAGTTTCCCCAAATCATCATTAAAATGGCACCAGGACTAGTGGAATATATTTACATAACCTACAGCAGTGACGCTTTAGTGTCTCTACTAGTTTAAATGGGGATGTAGGTTATTACAGAGCAATGGCTTTTGTGACTTGGTGGCACTAACCTTAAAATTGGGCCACAGGTGACCGCAAATTGTTTGTGGGGATGCTGAGCAAACAGCAGTCAGAAGAGGAAGTGACCAGTATGTTTCAAGCCTTTGGATCGATCGAGGAATGTTCTGTTCTACGGGGACCAGATGGAAGCAGTAAAGGTCAGACTATAAAGAGGGGACATGTGCTTTGTTTATTGAAAGGATAAATGGGGAAATATGCGAACACTTATTATTTCTATTTTAGCAGAGGACTGAGATATTTCTGTCAGAAATGGTCATTTATAACTGTATATATATATACATTTTTAATTCCACACTTTATTTTCTGAAAGTTGTCTTGATCTACTCAGACATCAAATAAAGTTTTCTCATTTTTGACTGATTTCCATATTTAGTTTAGTAGCTGATCGGATTTGTCTCCAGTCAGTGCTGTGCACACTGACAAGCCTGCTATGAAACCTCTGCTGCTTTGTTTTCCAGGCTGTGCTTTTGTCAAGTTCTCCTCTCACGCTGAGGCTCAGGCAGCAATACATGCTCTACATGGGAGTCAGACAATGCCAGTAAGTATTCTGTTGACTGGTCATACATACATCAGGACACCATAACTAGCTTACAGGTGCAAAAATATAGAACTACCTACTGTATGTTCAGCTGGACCCATGAAAATGTAATGTAATGAATCATTCATTTATAACTGTGTAACACAAATACACATAGATAGAAGTATAGGTTAACACTCGAGATCTTTAAAATTCTCAAATAATGTTAGCAGTTTAAGATTCCTCTACAGTGTTCATTTATACCCTAACTGGTAAGCCACACACATTGTGGTTGTTATGACTGCTATATATATATTGAAACACCACACTGTCTTAGCATGTATGGCCTTCTGCCTTAAATGCTGTACGTAAGTTCCTAAGAAAGCTTCTATTATACGTTTTGTATTCCGAAACCCACCCACCATGTGTATCTCGTAGGCATGGTGAATGGGCCGGCCTTGCTGTCAGAGAGTGACTTTTTATCAGCATACAGCAACAGTCAGCTGCGTTGCAATGTATAAGTCACGGTACTGTGTGTGCGCAGTATGAACTGATGGCTTACTTCTACATGCAGCCTGTGTGAGTTGGCTGTCTGAATTAATTCTGGTTCCGGCCCATTTTCCCCTGTATATTCAATAATCTATGATCTGACAAATATGGCGCTGAGTCTTTACTGACACCAGGGGACTGATCCAGGCCTACGCTCGGGTGCGTTTTTACGTTGTTCGTAAGCGTAAAAACGTCCATTTGTACTTACTGCGCATGCGCAAGGCAGATGTTACGCAACGAAACTCTGAGCGTATGGGCCTTGAGAATAACACCTTCGTAACAACGGTCAAGGGGGCATGCCTGCCATACGTAATCTGTAAATACGCACCGAGGGCGGGGTGAGGTATTTAAATCGTACAGTATGAGCGTGCTAAGCGTCATAACTACGCAAGGAACTTACGGACGGCCACAGTTACGCTCAGAAAAATTAGGGTAGGGTTTGCTGGGCGTAAGACGGGAAAACTAAGTACGAACAAGGGGAGTGCCTCTTTCCAGATGACAATAAGCATACATCAACATATGATAACTTGGCTTGAAGGAACAATTTTGCTAAAAAAATAAATCATTAACATAGGCTCATGATAGTATATATTGTCCCAACCATCCTAATTAGACCATTATTATGACAGTGATGAACATGAAAATATTAGGTTGGCACTCTGCAAAATAGAAAGTGTGGCTATGCAAATTGCACCACTCACATCTGTGGGAGATTTAGTGATACCAAGATGGCCTGTTTTGTTAGGTAAATCTGACATACCCTCAAATTACAGACCAGTTTATAACATTAAACAAATTTACATTTTGCACAGCCTCCAAATTATCCCACATGTAAAGCAAACCTTTAATTATACATCACCAAGGGCCAGGGGCCCATTCAGTGCTTTGTTAATTTAAGGCTTTTAGGCTTTTTAATAACAAAAAATAGGACTGCAAGGAAAACTGGAACACCTAGACTCTGCTATTCTGGCTCCTTTCATAAATAAATATCTGCAGATAAATTAGTGTGCATTGAGTAACATGATTATTACATAAAATATTAAGCGAAAAAAAATAATAAAAATGAACAAGCTATATTTTTTTTAATCATATGACATATTCACAAGAAAACCTGTTTTAAACCTTTTAGACCAAATTGGCTTAACATTGCAACATATGCTCACCAATTGCTGATGATTGCCAAGAAAGCTCTAAATCTAATCTGATTTCTATCGTTGGGATGTAAAAATTATTGTCCAATTATCTCAATCTGTCAACAACTGCATTTGGCACAGTATGGTTTTCATGTTTTCCTTTAATTCAGTCTGAACGCAAGACAACTAGATCACATGTGCACATCCATGTTTGGTATAGAAGGAATGATTGAAGTTGACTAGTTAGGATTAGATAGAATATCAATTTAAATGTCCATTTATGGTATTGTCCCTGTCTAAATGTGTTTATTATTGTCATTATTATTCAGTTTCCATAGCATAAGTAAACATGCAATTTACAGGGGACATTTTGTACATGCTCTTAGCCACCTATTTACTTTTTTCTTTGCTACCTATATCCAGGGAGCTTCTTCCAGCCTTGTGGTCAAATTTGCAGACACAGACAAAGAGCGAACTCTGCGTCGAATGCAGCAGATGGTTGGTCAGCTGGGAATCTTTACCCCATCGCTGGCACTGCCCATAAGCCCATACAGCGCCTATGCACAAGCGGTAAGTGTGTAGATTTGTGAACTATTTTCAACAGCCTTGAGGTTCATATGGAAATTGTTACTTTGTCCAACCTAAATAATTGGGTGGAATGAAACGCTGTACAGTATGAGAACAGACATTTCTTTTACGTAGCATAAAGCAAGAAATAAGGACTTCATATTGCAAATTACAGCAGCATCAACAATGGTCTCTTTTTGCTTTGTTGTATCACAAAATATGTGAACAATGGTGTTACATAATGAACCAGTCCTATAACAATAATAGCTGCAGGAGATAGGCACATTTTATCCAAACTGACTGACAGTTGCTGATTGTATGGAACATTGTCCATAGAACAGCAAATGACTTGAGCTTTATTTCTTTCATATAAAAAGTAAGAAATAAATGCAGAAAGAATGAACTGAAAAATCAGATACCAGCGAGTTATGGAGCTTAATGAATAGTTAGCAGCACAGGTTATTATCTTAGGAAAGGAATAGACATTTCAGTAATAGAGAGAAATTAGGGTCCTTG
This sequence comes from Limnodynastes dumerilii, assembly GCA_011038615.1. Lineage (NCBI taxonomy): Eukaryota > Metazoa > Chordata > Amphibia > Anura > Limnodynastidae > Limnodynastes > Limnodynastes dumerilii. The sequence continues at coordinate 83,268 of WWET01005187.1, forward strand.
CTGTAGAGATTGAGGACATCATTTAAAAACAGACAAAGGGTGAAAATTGGTACCACGACTTACCATGTTGTGATCCAAGGAGTATGGATGCATTATAGGAAAAAATATTGGCTGCTTTCTCATGTAGCACACAAATACTGAAAAGCTTTTTTATATTGGTAGAGTTCAGGTGGGATGCAATTCACCCCAAATGAAAACCTGTCTGTTCATTTTCATTTCCTCCCACCTGCAGTGCAATATGGTTCTGCACTGTCTGCCTAGATTCAGTCTCACAATACTGTGCTGTATGTATAATATTCTACATTATAACATTTATTGGAAATAGCATGTTTGGAATTTTTAGGGCAGAGTTCTAAGTCTTCGGAAAAGCATTTCCTTAATATGATAATTGATTACTAAGAGATAGAGTCTTGATTTATATTCCAAATTACCAATGACAAATGTGGATTTGGAGAGAGGAAGATATAGGGCTTTGACCTGGGGATAGGGTGCAGAGAATACAGTGATAAATCTTGCACTGTTGAGCGATGTTTTACATAAATGGAATATAGATTGGTTATGGATGATGCACAACTGAAGGGAATGGAGAGATATGGGGATTGTAAAGAACACCAGCTAAGAACGGAAAGAGGCAGAGCTGGGATTGGAAGCTGGAGAGATACACGTAGTACGTCACAGCTACAAAAGAGAAATTCATGCTCGTCACTGGCTCCCTGGGGCAGATTAAGATCAACCAACAGGGAAGGAGTTAATTGGTGTTAAGAATTGTTGGGAAAGATTGCCCTCATGTGTTGAAACAGCTGTATGACATGATTTAAGATTGTTATTACTATAGAGCATTTAATACGCACACATTTACATTGTTTGCATGCAGTTGGTAAAGAGGTCATGCCTCCAAAATAGCTTAGAAATTAAGAGATGTGGAAAAGACTTTTGAAATAAGGTTGTGTGTGGCAATAACATTTTTGGGTGGTGGTAGAAAAGATGTAATTGGATATAGCTAAATTGGCATAGGTATGTATTATGATCTTATTAGGAGCAAATGTGATAAAAAACAATATAACCAGGTCATAATATTCAGAGTAATATTACTCTTTAAAGGTTATTACACAGTTTACTGAAAGGGAGTTCCAAAACAATGTCATTTGTGCATTCTATGTAATCTATATGGATGAATGGACTATTAATTACTAGATTTTTATTAAAATGAACAGAAAACTTTGACATACAATAGCATCACCAAGTTCTAGTTCCAGTTATAATGTTTGCATCTCACGTTGATTTCCTTCAGACTTTTATTAAACCTATTCTATGTATCTTTTTTCTCAAACAGCTTATGCAGCAGCAGACAACAGTTCTCTCAACCTCACATGGTAGTTACTTAAGCCCTGGTGTGGCATTTCCACCGTGTCATATTCAGCAGATTGGAGCTGTCAACCTGAACGGGCTACCAGCCACACCCCTCACACCAGCATCAGGTGATCAATGCTGTGATAAGGCCATATGCTCATTGTGCTGCCACTGATTGCAAAAATGTTTTCAATTTGATAGCATGCATTTTTTTTTAGATACAATGTCTGTGATATTTGTGAAATGGTCTACTATAGTAGCTTTGGAATAATGTCCAGTGATTACATATAATTAATTTGTTCAATTAAACCTAAATGTATAATTATTGTGGTCACTGTGTTTGCTTAATACTATTTTGAAACAATGTAAGCAGTATTTTGACACTGGAAGCATTCGCAAAACTGGGGGTTAATGTGTAGCATTAATTCTTAGAGTTCCTTTGTATAAGGCAGGGTTGCAGTTACCTAGCAACACTGGCTAGCAGTCTAGTAATATCAGGAGTTGTGTTGCTTAGTTACATGGAGAAGAGTTAAGTTGCTTAGTGACATTGGGAGGAGTACATTGCTTAGTGACAATGGCATGTGTTGCTTAGTAACTGTGAACAGCTGTTATTAGTGTATTTTCTATAAATTTTCTATAAACTTATGCTGCCTTACTTAAATAAATAAATTATATATGTATGTGTGTATGTATATATATATATATATATATATCTTGTTGCTCCATAGGATTACATTCTCCACCTGTCATTGGCACAGCAGCCGTTCCTGGTCTGGTTGCACCATTAACCAATGGGTTTCCTGGTCTCGTACCATTTCCTGGTAGCCATCCTGCTTTGGACACAATTTACACAAATAGTATTGTGCCATATCCAGGTAAGTGCATAAGGGAGGTTGTAAAGTAAATTCTTTCATAAATGTCCTAAGCTCCCTGATTGTTATTGTTTTGTCTCTTTCCTGCACAGCCCAGAGTCCTGCACTGACAGTGGAGAGCCTGCATCCTTCATTCACTGGCGTACAGCAGTATTCAGGTATCTGATAAATATGTGCACCTATTCTTAAAATAAAGAAATAAAAATATAACGGAGGAAGTGTTGACAATAGTTGACAGACATAAATAACAAAATTAAAATCTATCTCATATCTATCTATCTATCTATCTATCTATCTATCTATCTATCTGTCTGTCTGTCTGTCTGTCTGTCTGTCTGTCTGTCTGTCTGTCTGTCTGTCTGTCTGTCTGTCTGTCTGTCTGTCTGTCTGTCTGTCTGTCTGTCTGTCTGTCTGTCTGTCTGTCTGTCTGTCTGTCTGTCTGTCTGTCTGTCTGTCTGTCTGTCTGTCTGTCTGTCTGTCTGTCTGTCTGTCTGTCTGTCTGTCTGTCCTATCTATCTATCTCATATATATCTATCTATCTCATATATATCTATCTATCTCATATATATCTATCTAACTCATCTATCTATCTATCTGTCTGTCTGTCTGTCTGTCTGTCTGATTGCTGCAGCTTTGTTTTGCAACATTATACATTTGTAATTGTCTTAATGTTTTTAACAATCCAATCAACAATTGTCGCCTATCAATGGAAGTACATCTTCATAGACTTTTATTGTACAGTATGTTCCCTACACATTGAAAGAGTACAGTATAACAGCATTCACAAATAAATATTAATGTCCCATGTTATTTTGACATAACAGGACATGTTTGATATTGTATTTTTCATCTTTAGCGTCAGGATTACTAGGAAGAAAATTGCTTTGTGTAGCAAAATATTTCATTCTACAACAACATTATTTGAAATAACTTTTTAGATACCTAGCTTTTTTTATTGATCTTTTAATCATCATCCTTATAGCATAACTTTAACTATGTCAAATATTATTTGTATCTATTTGATGAGCTATACATTAAATAAGATCTGAGCATTGTGGGCCGTATTCAGAGATCCGTTTTAGCGGAGACATCCGTGCGTATTTTTAGGTACGTTTCAACTGCGCAGGCGTAGTAATTTTTTGGACGCAGTTCACGTAGACTTTCTGCGTGGATGTTCATTACGGACGGACGGAAATGCATTGCGAGTGGACTTGTCAAGCGGGCGTAGGTAGATACACGCGGAAGTCGATCGGAAATATACGTATCTAGGAATTTAAATAGAAATAGGGCGGGAGGAGGCAATTAAAAAATACGCCTGCACCTAAGTCATATACGTGCGGAAGTCGTTACGGAAAGTAAATGCTAGTATCTGGAGGCGGAAGTCTTCGTGACCTAGGTCTAGAGTGGGGGAGAGTCAGGGGTTTGAAGAGGTTTGGCATGCTCGGTAGGTGCGTATATTTGCGCTCCGATCGCAGCACGGAAGTCTGAATATGGTCCTGTATGCATTACTGTATTAAACTTATAAGCTTTTCTAATTAGATTGTTTCTAAGCATCCTACAGTGCTCTGGCTAAACACTGTTGCTCTTGTAGGTGGGTTGATCTTAAAAGGTTGGAATCATTTTATATTAATACAAAATACCATGGTGCCGTGCGCTGACCAACCTCATTTTCAATTCATTTTCTGTAAGAATTGAAAATCAGGGATTTTTGGTCCCCTGGCACCAAATCAAGCAGGGTAAGTGGGTTTAATGTGCTCCTCCCCTGCTCACACCACAGGCAGCTTTGTGCCTTCACCCTGGGGGGGCTTTAGTTCTTCATAATAAGTGAGCGTACATTTCAGTAGGGGAATGTTGTACATTGTGCCATTCTGGTTATAAATATAGAGTGTATGACATTTGTTTTGACACCCTCCCTCAGTTCACCATTCCTTTTGTTTTCCACACCAGCAATTTATCCCACAGCTGCTCTTACGCCTGTCACACACAGCACCCCACAGCCTCCCCCAATCCTGCAGCAACGTGAAGGTAAGCCCCTGATGGAAATCTCACATGCACAGAGATTACCAACTTCTCACAGTCTCTACTTTGTGTGGTAGATTATGCAAATCTATAGAGAAGCTTTACTAGTTTTCATACTAACAACATGGAGCAGAGGAGGAGAGGATAAATGCTTCCCCCAAAATCAGTGTGTGTTTGAGATAAAAACTAGACTGGAACTAGACTACGTAAAACTTCTATATATTGGTGTGGTTGCATCAAAAATGTGTTCGATTTGATGCATGCAGCACTGTATTTATAAACCCTTATTTCATTATGTGGCCAAACAATAGTTGGCCAATAAACAGACAGCTAAATCCGTTTGCTGTTTGTCTACATGGTAGGTGACTAAATGCACTGGTCCTTTTGTTTAAAGTTGGGAATGGTTTAATTTCCACCTGCCCTTCTGCAGATGACACAGTAAACATGACAATGGGCTGGATCCAGACTTAAGTAAGTGCTTGAAATTAGTTGCTCCTGGGCTAAACCATATTGATTTCAGGGGAGTCATATTTCATCTGCTGCACACAGTATTAGAGTTGAGAGGTGATGTTTCCTATCCCAAGTCTAAATAACAGTGTGGTAGTAAAGCTGGTCAGTATCTGTGTGCAGTAAGAAATTTCAAGATATATCCCTGCATGCAAAGAATACAATTACCTTGACTCCCCCTGCAATCACCATGGTTTAGCCCTTGAGTAACTAAGTTCATGCACTTAACATGGTCTGGATCCAGCCCCATGTGTGAATTATTGTTCAACATACCAGATTGCAATCTAACCAATATAAGGATCAGTGTGGAGCATGGACTGCTGTATATGTAAACAATATTACTAGAACATCACTATGGGCTTCATTTACAAAGAAATTTAAAACTTTGTTTTCAGGAGATAAAGGTGAAAACGATCGTTTCAAAGTTACTGATATTTACAATGTTATGGTTTCCATGGCAGCAGCACTCCCGATCGACGGCCTGCTCCATTAAAAGTGGGCCGTCTGATCGATGCATTTACTAATTGTTTAACGGATTGTTAAAATCTGCACCGATAATATATAGAACACCATCTGTGGATGGCGTTAGTAAAAGTATCCCAGCAGTCTCCCCATATACCCCCCTTTTCTCCCCCTAATAGCTGTTATTAGGGGGATAAAAAGGGGGATATATATATAGAGAGAGAGAGAGACCATTGGAATACACAGAATGGGATGTAAATTGTAAATTGTAAAAATAAATAAATAAAACCATTAACTATTATTTACTAAAAAGAAAAATAGAAAAGAAATAGTAAAAATTTACCTGCCCGCCGCTATGCGTCTTTCTCTGAAGATTAAATCTAAAAGTTAGCCACTGTGCAAGCGCTGTGACTTCATCTCCGAGCAAAACCGAACGATGTCAGTGTCGCAGAGCATCGTGGGACCTTGTTGGAGAGGTAAGTAATAGTAAATGTGCCCATTGTTGTTACATGATCAGCACTCGCAGCGCTAATATTAGTAAATGGACCCCTATGTCATTTAATTAAGCCATGGGGGGTTATGATTTAAATTTACAGAACCAAATCAATTGAATCTTATTTAAAAAAAAAGAGACAAACAGGGGAAGTCAAACTTGGGCAAAAGCATGCTGAATTTCAGGGGGAGTCAAATTCTTTACATGCAGGGAAAATACTTTGCTTTTGCTTATGGCTCTCAGAGACTGACCAGCTTTGCTTCTAATCTGTTATTTAGACCCAGGCTAGGAAACACCATCTTTGAAGCCTATACTGGCAGGAGAGTAGGTCTGAATGTGCAGTGAGTCTGAAGAAAGGGTGGTTATTTTCAGAGGCTGTTCATGAAAGTGAGAATTGTTAGGGGGAGGCTGAAGCTTACAGCTATTAGGTGGGCGTAAGTTGAGATGAAAGTGGTTGCTGGGGGATGGTGGGTGAAACCAGATTTGTAGTGTGTAGAGAGGTAGTAAGGAAGCGATGGAGAATATTGAATGTATAACTATAGAAAGTCGGAGAGTCTGCAAGAAGAAGGAAATGAAACAAAGATGCAAATGCAAAGTTCAGTGTAGTCAGTATACACCCACAGAGCTTGTTATAATTATTTATTGAATTACTGTATATATGAAAGTTTCATACTCACAGTGATGAGTCTCCTAACATTCTGCAATCCAGGAACAATCTGTCAGCGACTGGACAGTCCCATGAAATCGACACTACCACAGTAATATTGAAATGATTGGGAGGTGTGCATAAGTAATGTTACTGGTTGTTATTAGAGCCTGGAGACTAGTTTATATATAAATACCATATAAAGGTCCAGTTCTTGTGTAGAAGGGGCTCAGCATTGCTAAAAGGTATTCTATATTTTGTTTTCTTTTGCTCATAGGGCCAGAGGGCTGTAACCTATTCATTTATCACTTGCCCCAGGAGTTTGGTGATAATGAGTTGACACAGATGTTTCTGCCTTTTGGAAACATCATTTCATCCAAAGTGTTCATGGATCGAGCAACCAATCAAAGCAAATGCTTTGGTGAGTTATATTATCAATATATGACATGGGATTTTGCATGTTATTCTCTCTTATATAAATGTATATCCTATCGTTTTATACAGAGAGTATCAGTGAAATGATCACAGGTTGAACCTTCTATATATTAAATCAAAACCTTTTTCTGTAACATATCCTTTCAGGATTTGTCAGTTTTGATAATCCATCCAGCGCTCAGACAGCAATTCAGGCCATGAACGGGTTTCAGATAGGAATGAAAAGGCTGAAAGTCCAGCTAAAGAGGCCCAAGGACACAACCCAACCATACTGACCATCCATTGGCCTGAAAGGCCCCTGCTGGTCATACAGGTAGGAGTAAATTGTGGTGACATAAATCAGTAAAATTGCTGCAGCACAATCCTTATTATCCAGTAGTGAGCCTGCCATATTACCTAAAAAAAAAAGTGCAGAAATATTAGTTACACAAATTTGCAAATATATGATAAGCCTTTTATGATGCAAGCCGCAGTAGATTGCCCTACCACTAAATAATGAGAGTCCCAGTGTTGGGACAAGCTTCTTGTGGTTGCTCAAATCAATTTATAGCCAATGAACAAGTGCATTTTTTCTTTGTTTCTATTTAGGTGTTAATGTCCTTTTACTCTTGTTCAATTTATTTAAAAAGGAAATCAGTAGTTAAATACTCAGTGGAAGCTGGTACATAACTTTTCATTTTCTGAAACCTTCTACCAGATTTTGTCCATTTAGGCAAATATTGAAACGTCTGACAATTTTTTTTCTTTGTGCTGCAGGTACACAATGGACCTTTGACCCCTTCAATCCAACCCTACAGGATTATGGGAAATGAAGACTTTTTTACCACTAATCACTCCCTCCCACCCCAGAGCCTCATGACCTTTGTCCCTCACCCATACCCAAGGACCAAAAGGTGGCTATGGTGAGGAGCAGGAAGAACCAAGCTACCTAAACACAAGGTTGTGTCTTGTGAGTGTTCTATGTCTGTCTGCTGAGCGCCCAGGAGAAACCGTCCATAATGGAATAAACTTACACCTGATGACCTTCCTCAGATGACCAAATAAGTGAGGGGGCACAGGGTGATACTTAATACTCATCAAAGACCATGGGGGGAGCATACCCCCTCCATAAGAGTGGTTACAGATTTGCAGTGCAAAGAACTATCCGTTTACTTATTTATATGAACATATTTATTTATTGGGGAGGCCCAGTGCAACGTACCACACCCATTTCACTGCCAGAGTGCTGAGCAATGTGGGTTGGATTGAAATCATTGCTGTATTTTATGCTTTAGAATTTTTATTTTCTTTGCGGAGGACAGGGTGTTCTGGGTGGGCAGGAGTGGAGTACAGCAGATTTCAAAGGTCATGTTTACAAATTGCCCCTGCTCGCAGGGCAGATCCCATATTCTGCTGCTCATACACCTGGCCCCTCAGAAAAAGGGCTGGACTTTTGCATCTGCTCCAAAACCCTGCTCTGTGTCGTTCAGGATTGATAAAGAATTAACTTCTCAGTATTCCTGCGTGGGGAGAAACTACAGGGAAACCTGTATCTACAACCATGCCTTTTCCTTACAACAAATCATTTTTGCCTCCCTTTCATTTAAGAAGAAGGTAAATGGTATTGTTCACAAAAGTGCTTGATGGTTAGCAGAATCTACATGGAAATAACAATGTCCTGAAATTTGAAATTCTCAATAATGCACCACTACACTGCTGTCTCCAAAGCGCTCTCTCTCTCTCGCTCTCTCTCTCTCCTCTCACAAGGAAGAGGGGATGGTAGGTGGGTGCATTTGTCAGAAAGTGCCACAAGATATTAAGGCTCATTTATGAATTGCCATGTGCAGACTGTGCAAATGCATCATAAGATTGTACAGGCAAAAAACATAGATGGGAAACTTTTATATAGACACATTAAACCACTTAGGGTCTTTTTTGCTGGCAGTTATTATCTGATTAGCGTCTACTTAATTAACAAAAACTTAATTTGGAGGGGTGGGTTTTTATACAGCAAATAGAATAGAATTTTGAAGAATTGAATTTTGGGGTAGTCCCTTCTTTTGAAATGTGCTGTCTTCTTTGGCCTTCTGCTAAAAAGTTTCATTTCTATGCTCACTTAAAGTGGTATAAAAAAAAAAGATGGGCATATGACACATGAACTATATAACAATCAGTATTTTAGAAAAATAATATACTTAATAATAAGAGTGGGCCCTTTGTATGTGACATTTTAACTTTTTACTAAATACTTATTATTATTTAATATTTATTAAGAGTACAGATGACCCTGTCCAAGATCTTAGACATTCAACAAGACTTAAGAGAGGTTCTTCCTTTTTCTTTAGGGAGGGAGAGGAAGGGGGAAGTCCTAGGACCATGTAAAGTCTGAAGCACAGCCTAAACATTTCAAAGATGGAGAAGTTCTGTACATTGGGTATACACATTAGCTGTATTTATGCACTAAAGCAAATGTAGTGCCAGTGTAGTTCTGTAGTAAATGCATTTTTATAAATGAGCCTTACTAGCTTACGCTCTACCAGGAACATGTGACAAAAGCATTATGGGCCGGATCCAGACTTCAGAATTTTTATGAACTTTCCTATTGAAACCACTTTTGCTCAGTGCCAAATGCATGAAAGTCTATGCTCATTAGTCAGAATACATTTCAACCCATCCTGACTTAAGATGAATGAAGCTTCTTAAAGAGGAGCTGGAAAGAGATTGCATGTTGGCATTCTTACTTAATCATTGTACAGTACAGGCATTACCGTCAAGTCCCAACCCACGCTTAGTAACCTTTGAATGGCAGCTTTGATTAGGCAGTGGGTGGGGCTTCAGGCATGATTTGCAGAAACCACGTCCTCAAGCTCCTCCCTCATGCTGCAGTTTCAGAAGGCAACTGTGTGCATATTCCTGAAGCCTACCTTACTTACAGGCATATTAGTGCGCTTGGGATGGCAAACTTAGGCTGGGTACACACTGATAATTCACTATCTGACATCTCATTTAACATCTTGTCAAAAAAGCAGTAACGTTTTTAAGCCCTTACCTGCTTAACAATGCTGTCCTACATACCCTATTTTACTTTGGATAATTTATAAACTGCTCCAGTAGACCTTTACTGCAATGATATACATCCAAATGGTTTGGCCCTATGCATAAAAATGAATGGCAATCAGAAGATCGTGTGGCAGAACATAGGTACATCGATTGCAAAAATTAAGAACTCCCAAAAATCAATGTGATTCAGTTTCTAATGATTCTGCAGCATCGTGGGACAGTACACACTGGTACTGATGATTAGCATATCTGCAAGATAATCGTCAGATAACCCTCCAGTGTGTACCCAGCTTTACAGTAGCTCCTGACTGTCAGAAATTGTTACATGTGAGTAAAAGTGGTTACAATGGGAATGCACAGCTGCCTGGACTGCGTAGCCAATGCTAGCGGATCCACAGGTAGCAGTCTTTCGCTTTGAGATTTGAGCACATGGAATTGTATATTCTGGATTCGGGCCTAACATTTGCATAAGTATTTAAACTTCAAGTATACCCATTGCCTACACTTAAATAAGCAGTTTGTTGCCTGAATGAATATTTATTTCATTTGACAGTGAAAGTGCTAGCAACCTCAGTGACCACACTACTTCCTATTGAAATAATAGGTTTCAGTCTAATGTGTATTCAGTTCACAAAATGGCTGTTTCATTTGTGTGTAGGAAACAGGTATACTTTAAGTTGATAGAATGGATTCTTATGTCTGCTATTTATATGGAAATTAATTGAACTAGGCCATTATTCCTATAGAAAAAAAAGATACATGTAAGTACTGATATTTATTATATGTTTTTGCTTCTAGAGTTTTTCAGCAAGAACTGGAAACTGATGTGTTACAGAAACTATTACTGGTTAAAAACATGTAAGAAAAGATAGTGGTATGCTTTATAATCCCATAAAATGTCTTCTTTTCTTTTGTGGCACCACTAAGATACACAGGGTACAGCGTGGGCAGTGATACAGAGTTCTAAAGCCTTGTACAAAGAGAATCAAAATAGATATAGATATTTTCTTGTTGGAATAATATTTGGAGGCAACAGATGAAACTGAGGTGTTTTGCCAGTTTATGATTTTTCAATGCTCTTCTCTTCATCCCTGACTTTGATATAGCTAGTCCTAGAGGTGAGGTAACAGCCTGCTCCAAGAACAAGGGGGCTTTGCATCTGTGGTCACTTGTAAATATCATTTTTATACTTCAAACATTCCTTATCCCAGATGTAAAAAGACAAGGCCCTGGTAAAGCACAAAGAAGAAAGGGGGCTTCTGGGCTTGTTTTACCTCTCCCAATCCTCCAGCGTCTAATTAGGACTAATTATCCTTGTCTCCAAATGGATGGCACTATCACAAAGTACAGGTTTCCTAACCTCCCTGTTATCCTACGACAGGTTATTGTGCTCATATTGTACAAACTAAAATCTGCCCAGTAGGAAGCTGTCAAAGCAGCTCATTTAGCACTGATATTACTCTCCTCACCACTCTAAGGCTTACATCGCTTGGTTCACTTATATGGTATAGGGGGGGGGATTTAAAATGGCATCCAACATGAGCAGGAAATCTTCAGGGCTGTCAAAGTTTATTAAACATATCCTATTATTTTCACTGCCAATTTGGCACCAGAAGAGTGAGCCACACATGCAGCTGTGCCTCGTATGGGCGAGAGCGCTTTATTTGCATCCTCTTCATACCTCGCCCATGCAGCACATCCCCTTGGTGTGTGTAAGATTATATATGTGGCAAACTATCCAGGTGTTCAGAAACGCTGCCGTTTACGAAAGAATTAAAAGTTAATTCATAATGATCTGGATCTGTTTGCCTTTAATGAAGAACTATGTATGAAATCTTCTTGTGTGTTTAACTCATTGTATGAAAGAGGATAACATGATAAATATGCGCGTATGTGTGTGTATATATGCCTGTTTGTGCTTATGGTTCTCAATAATTTGCACATAATGGAAAATCAGGTCAATTACACTGCATGGAACATTAATAAGATGATAAACAAGAATCTAGAAATGTCATATGTCTATATCATTATAAAAGGACCTTAAAGTCCCACTGGCTCTCATTCTTTATGCATTGTTGTTGGGTTAAAGTTATTTAAATGCTACTATTTGTGAGTCGTGGCATGAGCTGTGATTTAGCATGGATCACACTCTGCCTATTCCAATACTGCAGTTTTTTGTTTACACATGTGGTATACAACATCGTTGCCTTATTTGCCTGCACATCTTTAACTCAATTCAGCACTGCAATAAATTGCAAATCCGCCAATGGGGTAGCTTATCTCGGCATGATGTTCCTCTGCACATGCTCAGAAAAGACATGCACACAATTACATGTGATCCAGACCTGAACACAAGTCAATAAAAGTCTGCTTTTTGCGGGGTGGGAAGGGGAAGAAAGCAAGTCTTGTAGCCAATGCACAGTTACGGCACAGAATCCAAATGCAGACATAATTACACATACCGGTAGTTTACGGAAAACAGTTGAGTCACATTTGGTATGACAACCTATTTCGCTAACATTAAACTATTACAAACACAATACAAAAGGATTGCGAATCCTGCATTACATTGATAAAAAAAAATTAAGCTTTTTCATTTACTGCGTTTGAATTGTCTCACAGCTGCCCACACTAAGCATAACCACCATTTGCACTGCACATTACGAATTACGCTGCACTTGCATTTGGTTTGATGGCAGAAGGTAACGTATATCTGGTCATGTAGCTGCATTGAGCTTGGCTCCTCTGTGTACCTGTCATGCTTGCCTAGGGTTCCAGAGTTCTGTTGTGTGCAATATCCTGTATATAGCCCCGAGTGTTAGTTTTCAGATGTACAGAACGCAGGATGTGTTTGGGTCTAGGTCAGCTTCCACGTCTGTGTTGTAACATTTATTCCTAGTAGCTTGATGGGATTAATATTTATTTTACATAAAAATATTTCACCAATAGGAGCTCAACGAACACAACATCACAATAACCAAATCCAAGCAATGTCTACACCAACTTGGAATAAAAGAAAGCAGTTCTGATAAATCACCATCTGATTTATTAACAACTTGAAAAAAATAGGAGACAAATATTTATCAAATGTGCACAAAGAGATCTGTAATAACAATTAAACAGACAGGTATAAGAAACAGGTAAATATATATCAAGAACCCATGAAAAAACTGAACCACTAACATAAGTAGTTACAACTGCCATTAAAAACTACATAATATGCTTTGAAAATATTGCTTCTCCCACAAGACATTGGTCGACAGTGTAGTGTGTACACAAGGGTGAGTAAAAGACACTGGGGAACAGCGCTCATCCAGTGTATGGGAAAGCATCATGGGGTAGATTTAAACTAACAAAAGCTTTGAAAACATGTAGGTGTTGTCTATAGCAACCAGATTATAGATATAATTTTCCAGAAAGGACAGAATAAATGGTAGACAGAAAAAAAGTACAAAAAGACCTTCTCTTTTCTTTTGCATCCTGCTGGGGCATGTGCAAGGCAATATGCATAAAAGTGCTGCAGTAGCGTATTATTTAACTCAACCCAACAGCACACTGCTTTGAACATAAGTTGGCTTGTGAGCTCATCATCGCACACATTAGCATGTGATTATTTTCTGGGCACGGACAGAGCTAAAAAAAAACCTCACATATGCTAAAAAAGACTAATGGCCAGATTTACTCATCTGTGGGTTTGGAAAAGTGGAGATGTTGCCCATAGCAACCAATCGGATTCTAGCTCTCACAATTTTACTATTACATACCAGAGAATGTCAGCTAGAATCTGATTGGTTGCTATGGGCAACATCTCCACTTTTCCAAACACGCAGCTTAGTAAATCTGGCCCTAAATGCACACAACTCTGCATAAGCTCCTTAATTTATGCAATAGCGGTATCAAAAATAAAAATGAACTTGAAAGGTGAACATTCAGAGCATAATTCTCAGTATGAAGGTACAAATGAGAATTTTAGCAAAACCCATGTACAAACTATACTCGTTCCACCACCCCTTGGTTTCTAAGGGCAAGATTTACTAAGCTGCAGATTTGGGAATGTGGAGATGTTGCCCATAGCAACCAGTCAGATTATAGGTCTCATTTTCCTATTACATACTAGAGAATGTCAGCTAGAATCTGATTAGTTGCTATGGGTAACATCTCCACTTTCCACAGCCCGCAGC
>WWET01005188.1:0-14359 GCA_011038615.1 Limnodynastes dumerilii
ACACTGTAATGTATAGAGGAAATGCTGGTTATGGCAGCAGAGAGCACTCCCAGACAATATAATACGGGATTAGTTTATCATCGGTGCAGCCCCAGCAGAGAGACAGTGCCTGACTTGTCACTTCATTAGCAACAGTGGACCAGGCATTGTGTCTGTGTCCTCTGCTCAGCAGCAGCTCCCATTAGCGGGACTCTGGCATGACCTAAGGTCATGTCAGCATCATCCACAGAGCAGACAGTGCACTGAGGTGGAGTGAGAGGAGGAAAGAGGAGACAGCACAGGTAAGTGAATGATGGGAGTTTGTAAAAGACACTTTGGGGAATGTAGTCTGGAGAGAAAGAGGGATTTCTGAGATTTAGGGAGAGAAAGGGGGGGCAGGATGGAGACTGGGGGAGAAAGAAGAAATAGTACAGGAGGAGGTTCAGAGGTTCACGGGGGTGACACCAACCCAAGTAACAGTTTTTGCAAACAACTCTGCGTGGTGGTAGAAAGTAGAAATCTATTCAGTATAATGCCTCTGACTGCTGACCGCTGGCATCACAGCACTGAAAGAGCTGCCAAATAACAATGAGTATATGTACCAAGTCATTATAGCACGGTGGCTCAGTGAGTAGCATTGTGTTTCACAGCACTAAGGTCATGAGTTCGATTCCCGGCTTATGCCATCTAATTGCAGAGTTTGTATGTTCTCCCTGTGTCTGTGTGAGTTTCCTCCGGGTGCTCCGGTCTCCTCCCACATGACAAAAACATGCTGGTAGGTTAATTGTCTGCTGAATAAATTAACCCTAGTTTGTGTGTGTGTGTGTGTGTGTGTGTGTTAGAGACCTTAGTATGTAGCTCCAATAGGGCCAGAGATTGATGTGTAATGTTCTCTGTATAGTGCTGCAGACAGTTTGTGGTGATATATAAGTAAGCAATGATAATTATAATAGTAATCATAATAGTAGTAATAATGCTAATAATATTAATAACAATAATAGTAGTAATAATGATAATAATAGTAGTGATAATAATAGTAGTAATATTAATAATAACAATAGTAGTAGTAATAATAATAATAAAGGGATATTAATAATAATAGTAATAACAAAATATTACTATGATCAGAATATTCAGAACGATCCTTAAGTATTTTCTGTTATACAGATGTTTCAATGGTTTAATAGTTTAAACTACATCAGAAAGTTTAAGTTACAAAATCTAAATGCAGCAGAAACAATAACTCTGACCTTGGTTTCTTAAAATAAAATCTAATAAAGTTGCATCAGATCTTTAACATCAAACAGAATAAATAATTGTTGTTGTGATTTGGATCATCAGAGCAGTTAGTGGTGAGCAAGAGGGCTTTGATTTGAGGCCGATGTCCCGGGGTTCTGTCCTCTCCTCACATCAGGCTGATCCCTTGATTAAATTCATATTTGTTTTAATCTCCCCTCCCGTCTGATGTGAAGTTCAAACATTGTAATGAAAAGATTGCAGTGTCGTGCTGTGTGGAGACGAGGGGATGTCATCACTCCTCTCTCAGCCTCTTTGTTGTAGTGGCTCCCGATAATACCAGTCGAGGTTTAGACGTTGGCCTCTGAGAGTCGGAGAGTCTCATTTCAGTCTTTCTGACCAATTACTTTCATAGATCCACTTGTAAATAACTGATCTCCAAGAGGATAATAAATAGCTTCTCCCAAGACAAAAGGATTTATATTATGTATAACCTGCAGACAGCCTTATGCCATAGAAGACGCACTATAAACGTTCCCCAAATTCTGGGTGTGACCTTATCAGAGATTGTGGCCGTCCAATCAGAATACATCCTACCCCACCCAGACTTAAGAGTAATGACGGAAGTGGGCGTTCCTTCTTAGGCAGGTGATAGTTCAGGTGTTTACTATTCTGTCATGCTGAAGTGTGAGGATTATATATTGTAAGAACTGAGGGAAACAACATAGAGATATATAGAGATACATAGAGATATACAGAGATATATAGAGATACATAGAGATATATAGAGATACATAGAGATACATAGACATATACATAGAAATACATAGAGATATACAGAGATATATAGAGATACACAGAGACACACATATATATATATATATATAGAGAGAGAGAGAGAGAGAGATAGAGAGAGAGAGAGAGAGAGAGAGAGAGAGAGAGAGAGATACATAGTGATACATAGAGATATATAGAGATACATAGAAATACATAGAGATATATAGTGATACACAGAGACACACAGAGATAAATAGAGAAATATTGAGATAAATAGTGATACATAGAGATACACATAGAGATACATAGTGATACATAGAGATACACAGAGACACACATAGAGATATATATATAGAGAGATATACATAGAGACATAGAAATACATAACGATATATAGAGATACATAGTGATACATAGACTATATAGAGATACATAGAGAAACATAGTGATACATAGCGATATATAGAGATACATAGATATACATAGAGATACATAGTGATACATAGTGATACATAGCGATATATAGAGATACATACAGATATATAGAGATACATAGATATACATAGAGACACATAGTGATACATAGCGACACATAGAAATATATAGCGATATATAGAGATACATAGATATACATAGAAATACATAGCGATACATAGTGATACATAGCGATATATAGAGATACATACAGATATATAGAGATACATAGATATACATAGAGATACATAGTGATACATAGTGATACATAGCGATATATAGAGATACATACAGATATATAGAGATACATAGATATACATAGAGATACATAGTGATACATAGTGATACATAGCGATATATAGAGATACATACAGATATATAGAGATACATAGATATACATAGAGATACATAGTGATACATAGTGATACATAGCGATATATAGAGATACATACAGATATATAGAGATACATAGATATACATAGAGATACATAGTGATACATAGTGATACATAGCGATATATAGAGATACATACAGATATATAGAGATACATAGATATACATAGAGATACATAGTGATACATAGTGATACATAGCGATATATAGAGATACATACAGATATATAGAGATACATAGATATACATAGAGATACATAGTGATACATAGTGATACATAGCGATATATAGAGATACATACAGATATATAGAGATACATAGATATACATAGAGATACATAGTGATACATAGTGATACATAGCGATATATAGAGATACATACAGATATATAGAGATACATAGATATACATAGAGATACATAGTGATACATAGTGATACATAGCGATATATAGAGATACATACAGATATATAGAGATACATAGATATACATAGAGATACATAGTGATACATAGTGATACATAGCGATATATAGAGATACATACAGATATATAGAGATACATAGATATACATAGAGATACATAGTGATACATAGTGATACATAGCGATATATAGAGATACATACAGATATATAGAGATACATAGATATACATAGAGATACATAGTGATACATAGTGATACATAGCGATATATAGAGATACATACAGATATATAGAGATACATAGATATACATAGAGATACATAGTGATACATAGTGATACATAGCGATATATAGAGATACATACAGATATATAGAGATACATAGATATACATAGAGATACATAGTGATACATAGTGATACATAGCGATATATAGAGATACATACAGATATATAGAGATACATAGATATACATAGAGATACATAGTGATACATAGTGATACATAGCGATATATAGAGATACATACAGATATATAGAGATACATAGATATACATAGAGATACATAGTGATACATAGTGATACATAGCGATATATAGAGATACATACAGATATATAGAGATACATAGATATACATAGAGATACATAGTGATACATAGTGATACATAGCGATATATAGAGATACATACAGATATATAGAGATACATAGATATACATAGAGATACATAGTGATACATAGTGATACATAGCGATATATAGAGATACATACAGATATATAGAGATACATAGATATACATAGAGATACATAGTGATACATAGTGATACATAGCGATATATAGAGATACATACAGATATATAGAGATACATAGATATACATAGAGATACATAGTGATACATAGTGATACATAGCGATATATAGAGATACATACAGATATATAGAGATACATAGATATACATAGAGATACATAGTGATACATAGTGATACATAGCGATATATAGAGATACATACAGATATATAGAGATACATAGATATACATAGAGATACATAGTGATACATAGTGATACATAGCGATATATAGAGATACATACAGATATATAGAGATACATAGATATACATAGAGATACATAGTGATACATAGTGATACATAGCGATATATAGAGATACATACAGATATATAGAGATACATAGATATACATAGAGATACATAGTGATACATAGTGATACATAGCGATATATAGAGATACATACAGATATATAGAGATACATAGATATACATAGAGATACATAGTGATACATAGTGATACATAGCGATATATAGAGATACATACAGATATATAGAGATACATAGATATACATAGAGATACATAGTGATACATAGTGATACATAGCGATATATAGAGATACATACAGATATATAGAGATACATAGATATACATAGAGATACATAGTGATACATAGTGATACATAGCGATATATAGAGATACATACAGATATATAGAGATACATAGATATACATAGAGATACATAGTGATACATAGTGATACATAGCGATATATAGAGATACATACAGATATATAGAGATACATAGATATACATAGAGATACATAGTGATACATAGTGATACATAGCGATATATAGAGATACATACAGATATATAGAGATACATAGATATACATAGAGATACATAGTGATACATAGTGATACATAGCGATATATAGAGATACATACAGATATATAGAGATACATAGATATACATAGAGATACATAGTGATACATAGTGATACATAGCGATATATAGAGATACATACAGATATATAGAGATACATAGATATACATAGAGATACATAGTGATACATAGTGATACATAGCGATATATAGAGATACATACAGATATATAGAGATACATAGATATACATAGAGATACATAGTGATACATAGTGATACATAGCGATATATAGAGATACATACAGATATATAGAGATACATAGATATACATAGAGATACATAGTGATACATAGTGATACATAGCGATATATAGAGATACATACAGATATATAGAGATACATAGATATACATAGAGATACATAGTGATACATAGTGATACATAGCGATATATAGAGATACATACAGATATATAGAGATACATAGATATACATAGAGATACATAGTGATACATAGTGATACATAGCGATATATAGAGATACATACAGATATATAGAGATACATAGATATACATAGAGATACATAGTGATACATAGTGATACATAGCGATATATAGAGATACATACAGATATATAGAGATACATAGATATACATAGAGATACATAGTGATACATAGTGATACATAGCGATATATAGAGATACATACAGATATATAGAGATACATAGATATACATAGAGATACATAGTGATACATAGTGATACATAGCGATATATAGAGATACATACAGATATATAGAGATACATAGATATACATAGAGATACATAGTGATACATAGTGATACATAGCGATATATAGAGATACATACAGATATATAGAGATACATAGATATACATAGAGATACATAGTGATACATAGTGATACATAGCGATATATAGAGATACATACAGATATATAGAGATACATAGATATACATAGAGATACATAGTGATACAAATGTGGAGTAAGATGGAAGTGAATGTGAAGTAGGATGGAAGTGAATGTGGAGTAAGATGGAAGTGAATGTGGAGTAAGATAGAAGTGAATGTGAAGTATGATGGAAGAGAATGTGGAGTAAGATGGAAGTGAATGTGGAGTAAGATAGAAGTGAATGTGGAGTATGATGGAAGAGAATGTGGGGTAATATGGAAGAGAATGTGGGGTAATATGGAAGTGAATGTGGAGTAAGATGGAAGAGAATGTGGGGTAATATGGAAGTGAATGTGGAGTAAGATGGAAGAGAATGTGGAGTAAGATGGAAGTGAATGTGGAGTAAGATATGAAATAAATGCAGAATAAATGAGTTTTAAGTTGTTTTAGTGTAACATTTACACTTTGCAATACATCCAGATTTTCTTAAACACAAAATATTTGATCAAAATACAATTGTCACTTGGATACATCCCATTGTCTTTCTAATCTTCATTACATCAAACATTCCCCCATCAGAACATAATCACAATCTCCAGAGGACATATTATCTGCTCTACATACTAAGAAACGATTCTGTCTCAGGAGACGATTTTCTGTTTCATATAAAATAAAAACCTTGTTTCCAACATCTGCTGAGTCTTGAAAGAGAACCTAAATCTTTTTATCATCTTCTGACTTTTCTCCAAAGCATGGCTCATCCTATTGTTGTTGAAGGTGCAGTAACATCCCGTTTAATTGCTGACTTCATTGATAATTCTTACATTGTAATTTAATCTGTATAATCCTAATTATTTTCAAAGACGTGCAGGGCTCTCAGCGATCGTTCCACGCAAGAGAAAGTCATTTCTATGGTTTGTTCTTTGTAGAAGAAATGTGTTATGTTAGTACAGACGTTCTCGCTGTCTATGTATCCATCCAGACTTAAGACAGGGGGGGCGGAGATGCCAAGTGGGCGTTTTCTCTTAGTCAGGTGACCGTAAAGGCCTTCCCTCTCTCCCAGACATAGCATAGAGGGGTGGGGCTAAGGTGAGAAGTGGGCATTCCCTCTTAGTCAGGTGACTGAATAGGTGTTCCCTCTCTCTGCACACCCTTAAATATGGCCCTGTAGGGAGTGTGATATAGCTCTGGTAAACTGAGGTTATAGGGGCTGATTCAGAGATGCGATTGCGAAAAGATCGCAAATATACGCACCTTAGCTAAGATCTTAGCAGGTTACAGCCCACTGCAAAAACAGACACTCCCCTTGCAAACAGCGGTGGATCTTAAACTTAGACCACCATTGACTAGCCCTAACTCTACGCTGTCATTTGGGATCTTAAGTGACGTGGGATCGTTCATTTAAGATCCTAAGTGTCAGCCCTCGCCCACTTTCCCTCATTTCCCTGCCTCCCCCCGCCCATTTCCATGCAAATCCTTAAGATCCTAAAGATTTGCTGCACTTAAGATCTTAAGTGCTTGCGTGCGATTCAAACTTACGCTCTTAGCGAATTTACGCTCCTAACCGCTACGTAAACGGCGTTGCACTATTACTACGCATGCGCAGTTTTGCGAATTTTCTAGGATCTTAAATATACGCTCCTAAGTGCCGTGGAAATCGTATCTCTGAATCAGGCCCATAAAGTGTATAATGGATATTATGAGAACATTCCTGTGTCTTTCACCATTTATTCTCGGCTGCAGAAACCAATCTGATCCTCGGAGAGGGAGCGGCCCACGGTGACCAAATCCTCCTCTGATCTCATAATCCTGAGTTTAGAAGGTTAGAAGATAAGCAGCGAGCACTACAGCCTTCTTTTCATCCACCTCATAATCTGTGAAGTTCAATTGACTTCTTTATCTAGGAAAAAAAACTAAAAATCAAAGGAAAAGTTTTTTTTTCTGATTCGTTTTTTTCTCTCAATACATAAATAGATGAAAGACACGGGATCACTTACTAGTGATCTGAACCCAATGTGAATATTCTAAGCTGACATTCTCTAGTATGTAGTAGTTAAGTGAGATCTAGAATCTGATTGGTTGCTATGGGCAACATCTCCACTTTTCCAAACCTGCAGCTTAGTAAATCTGGCCCTAAAAGTCTAACAATTATGAATACAATTAAATAAAAAAACCTGTTAATTTTACCCAATGTATGGGTATGATTCCCGGAGCTTCTTTAGTGCTTTCAGAGCATTAAACGCCAATGCAATCACGCGGTGTCTTGCCTTCGGGTCTTGGTGGCACATAATTGCACGTGCGTTTTTTGCGCAATGATCCGTGACGCCATTGCACGTACATTCAGCTCTGGATCAGCCCCAGTGGCCCCTGACATAGGAAGGGTTAAAAAGTAAAAGTCCAGTTCACGCGGGCACCGGGGTCAGACATCGTCGCTGCCTCGATTGGTTTCCCATTTCAGTCTTCGCCGTCTCGCGTCTCAGTCTGTTTTATCTCTGATCTTCCGATGCTGCTTCTATGGGAAGAAAGTGAAGGTTGTAATTATCGTTGGTAGCCCCGGGGTAAGTAGAGACAAGGCAAAGGTTTTTGGCTTGTTTAATGTCAATGTAATAACAGTCTGCGTGAAGTAAATGCCAGACTCTTTCCTGGTTAAATACATCGGCTTCTTAATCTGGGAGGGAAGGCTGGAGAGGAGCCGTTATGTCTGCTGTGATACGAGAGAGACCCCATCCTTCCCCGCAGGCTCAGTCTGGCTGCAGAGGTCTATTGTCTCATCCCGGGGCCTGTGAACTCACTAATGAATTGCCTTCTTTTCCTCGTTTTGCCTTAGAAATGAGCCACAATTTGTACTTTAAGATAATCCATTCACCAGCGAAAGTCCCAATTATTGCAGATGTTTCAATTATTTCTATGAAATTATGTTTAATATTTAATCACTTGTAGTTTTCATATTCAGTATTGTCAGGTTGTAATTGCATGACTTATACTATAACACGAAGGGCGGAGCTACACAAAGATGGATCCCCTGTTATTATCGTTAGCTCTTCCATCATTGGTCCAACAAGAACCTTATATGTGTTATCAAATTCCATGATAATAGATGCTGGTATGGGGGCGGGGTTTGATGATGCAATTTATGCAAGCCACACCCACTCTCAATCACTCAGTCACTACTGAAATTCACAGTGTTCCTGCAAGTGGGCGGGGATCGATGAAGAGAATCATGCCATCAAGTCTCGCCCATCCCTAATAACACTAAGAACCAGATTTACTAAGCTGCAACCAATCAGATTCTAGCTGACGTCCTCTAGTTTGTAATAGGAAAATGAGAGCTAAAATCTGATCGGTTGCTACGGGCAACAGCTCCACTTTTCCAAACCCGCAGCTTAGTAAATCTGGCCCTAAGAATTGCTGTAATCAGAGACAGGGGTCGGGACTTGCGGGAGATCTGCCGGCTTTACCAGGATAGCGTGAGAACAGACAACATTTTAGAAGTCTCCTGGATATTCCGGGAGAGTCAGTAACTCTGTAGTACATTACATATATGGAGATATCTGATGAGGACCATTGACCTTTGCTGTGGCTGCATACCTGAGGACAGAAGATGTCACCATTGCTATTGTCTCTCTCTATTCCTGTCGTTACGCTGTCTCCTCTGGTGTAATCTGATGTCTCTCTTCCCAGTCTCTGTGTCTGTATCAGGGGTTCTGACAGTTAAGGTTAAAGCAAATTGTTTTATTGCATGTTTTACTTTTCATCCTTCACAGGACAACAAAAGCCAGCGAAGCCCCGGGGCCACTTCTGCTCCTCTCCTGTTGTGAGCGTCTCCTCGTCTTCTTTACAAGCCTCATCTGCTCACAAACCTTTGCGGAGAGTCGCTGTTTTTTTTTTATGGTTTTCAAAAACAAAACTTCAAATGATCCCTAAAACTTTCAAAAAGAAATGATTTGAAAAGTGACTTTATCTGGATATGAAAGTTTCCTTAAAGTCTCTTTCATGGTTTTTCTTTCCTATCAAAGTCCTGTTACTGTAGACAGAAATGTACATTGATTTTCTACATGACAGACAGCTCACATGGAAAGTTTTGGATGACAAATTTCATTTGCCCAAGGTCACTAAATCTCCAATAAGTATTAAAACCATTATTTATGGTACAGAACTCTCCCCCAATAATACAGGCTGTTCCACTTATCTACCACCCTTATAGTGACGTCATTATGCACAAATTTCCTCTGAATCTACCTCCCTCCAGTATATACACATGTCCCCATGTTCTATTACACCTCTTCCTTTATATAATGCCCCCTCCTCTAACCGGTCACATTCAGAACACTCAAACACAGCGCGGACACGAATCCTGAGAATCCGCTCCAGTATTATCACTATTCTATTTTTATTATTATTATTATTATTATTGATTTGTTACATATTGATGATATTATTTTGAAACATTCCTTTGTCACTTTTGCACCATGAGGACGGTGGGAAAGAGCAGGTGTTGTGAGCAGATCGCAATGCACATCACAGGGGCACAGAAGCCAAATCTGATCCATCAATAACTAGAAACAAAAAAGATGGACTTTAATCTTTGAACAAACGCACATAATTCACCGCGGATGAAAGGAACACAAAACAGAACATCTTCAAAGGCTTCATATAAGTGAGTAAATCAGATAATGTGTCCTCCCGCTCTATTAGTGCAATCATTTTATTTGTAGGGGAGAATGAACTTACACAACACAGCCAAGTTCCGCAATTAGGAATTATTGCTGGAATGACTTAGCTAATGAGGGAAAGTTGATTATTAGTCCGTTATGCTGTGCCAGGTAGCAGTTATGTCTGGGCAGTTGAGGCATGCTGGGATATGTAGTTTTCCTAACAGCTGGAGTGATGCCGTTACCTATATGGCTGACATAGGTTTTGGACGGGACACGTTCTATGCAAAGAAAATTATATTTCCAAAATATCACTAATTAGAAGGTTTTACTAATGAATGGGTCAATATGCTTCAACCCGGCACAATCATCTCTATTGTTCATTGGAACATAAAAATACGCACAGAACTTCTTGCAAATACGGTTCTGTGAATACGGTCCATTGTGCGGATCATTGGATAGATCATTGTACAGATCGTTGGACGGATCATTGGACGGATCGTTGGATTGTACGTATCATTGTAGGGATCATTGCACGGATCTTTGGACAGATCATTCTACCGATCGTTGTACGGATCCTTGGATGGATCATTGGATAGATCATTGGATTGTACGGATCATTGGACAGATCATTGTATGGATCATTGAGTGGATCATTGAGAGGATCATTGAACGGATCATTGAGCGGATCATTGGCCGATACGATGGTCTTTTTATTTCGAATGTCATTGTACGACAGCTGAATGTAGACATCGCTGGTGATGAGAGACCTGGGGCCAGATTTACTAAGATGCGAGATTGGAAAAGTGGAGATGTTGCCCATAGCAACCAATCAGATTCTAGCTGACATTCTCTAGTATGTAATAGGAAAGTGAGAGCTACAATCTGATTGGTTGCTATGGGCAACATCTCCACTTTTCCAATCTCGCATCTTAGTAAATCTGGCCCCAGGTCTCTCATCACCAGCGATGTCTACATTCAGCTGTCGTACAATGACATTCGAAATAAAAAGACCATCGTATCGGCCAATGATCCGCCCAATGATCCGTTCAATGATCCTCTCAATGATCCACTCAATGATCCATACAATGATCTGTCCAATGATCCGTACAATCCAATGATCTATCCAATGATCCATCCAAGGATCCGTACAACGATCGGTAGAATGATCTGTCCAAAGATCCGTGCAATGATCCCTACAATGATACGTACAATCCAACGATCCGTCCAATGATCCGTCCAACGATCTGTACAATGATCTATCCAATGATCTGCACAATGGATCGTATTCACAGAACCCTATTTGCAAGAAGTTCTGTGCGTATTTTTATGTTCCAATGAACAATAGAGATGATTGTGCCGGGTTGAAGCATATTGACCCATTCATTAGTAAAACCTTCTAATTAGTGATATTTTGGAAATATAATTTTCTTTGCATAGAACGTGTCCCGTCCAAAACCTATGTCAGCCATATAGGTAACGGCATCACTCCAGCTGTTAGGAAAACTACATATCCCAGCATGCCTCAACTGCCCAGACATAACTGCTACCTGGCACAGCATAACGGACTAATAATCAACTTTCCCTCATTAGCTAAGTCATTCCAGCAATAATTCCTAATTGCGGAACTTGGCTGTGTTGTGTAAGTTCATTCTCCCCTACAAATAAAATGATTGCACTAATAGAGCAGGAGGACACATTATCTGATTTACTCACTTATATGAAGCCTTTGAAGATGTTCTGTTTTGTGTTCCTTTCATCCGCGGTGAATTATGTGCGTTTGTTCAAAGATTAAAGTCCATCTTTTTTGTTTCTAGTTATTGATGGATCAGATTTGGCTTCTGTGCCCCTGTGATGTGCATTGCGATCTGCACGAAGAGACATCCACTGAAAGGTAAGTGTTTGAACCTAACCCTACCCTTTACCCTTTACCCTTTCCTAACCATAACCCTCTGTTTCCAATAGCCTTTCCCTAACCTTCCGCTGCTTCAGCCCTAACCCTCCATGCCCCACAGCCTAACCTTAACCGTCCATGCCCCACAGCCTAACCTTTAACCTCCATGCCCCACAGCCTAACCCTTAACCCTCCATGCCCCACAGCCTAACCTTAACCCTTAATGTCCCACAGCCTAACCCTTAACCTCCATGCCCCACATTTTAGTTCCTTTCAGGCCACTCAGCTGGCGGCAGTATCATGTTGCAATAAGGGCCATCTGGACCGGTGACCGACTTGCACTTGGACAGTGTGTATGGGGCATAAGAATAGAGGAAAATTGGATTTGGGTCTCAATGTGCTACAATTGGATGACACAGGTGTGTGCGCATACACAGGACAGGATGGTGTCCGGGAGTCCTTGGACCGGCCCATTGTTCTGAAGACTGAAAGCGTTTCCCTTATAATGGTTGTATCATTCCTCATATGTGTGAGACGTCTCTGGCGTCCTGCTATCTCTTGAAGCCTGATTGCGCATCTATCTCCCAGCATCAAAGGGCACGGCGCCTTTTATTCCTATTTATGTTCAATGTCTGGGATTGTGAGAGAGAAACAATATAGGTCACTGTCGTATATTGACTATCCGATAAATCTATTTATGTGTGAAGACAATGGGAGCTAATGAAATATTCAAATAGAGAAACTTTCTTTCCCTGCCACGGATATTATGCCGCACAGTCAGGGAGCGAATTAATGACGGCCGAGCCGAGCCGCGCTATGCCAGCAGCCGGAGGAACGCTGCAATTGTTCAAATTCTGCTTCTTTCACCAAACAGTGTATTTATAAATACCCAATGATAGACTGTGTATGAGAGTGTATGAATGTACCTGAGTGTGTGTCAGTGTGTGAGTGTACCTGAGTGTGAGTGTCAGTGTGTGAGTGTACCTGAGTGTGAGTGTCAGTGTGTGAGTGTGTGTAGGGGTGTAAGGTGATTGGGCACCATAGCAAGGAGACAGGGTCTGATTCTGGATGGGAAGGACTAGGTAGAGCCAGATGGGCGTGGAGGCGGAGCTGGGTGTGACGGCTGCCTGATAGAAGTTTTAAGAAGCTGACCGCTTACAACAGTGCTCAGCGCTCCATGTATGAGTGCTTAACGCTACAGCGCTATACATACACTCATACACACACTCATACATGGAGCTATACACACACTCATACACACACTCATACATGAAGCTATACACACACTCATACACACACTCATACATTAAGATATACACACACTCATACACACACTCATACATGGAGCTATACACACACTCATACACACACTCATACATGAAGCTATACATACACTCATACATGGAACTATACATACACTCATACATGGAGCTATACATACACTCATACATGGAACTATACATACACTCATACATGGAGCTATACATACACTCATACATGGAACTATACATACACTCATACATGGAGCTATACATACACTCATACATGGAACTATACATACACTCATACATGGAGCTATACATACACTCATACATGGAACTATACATACACTCATACATGGAGCTATACATACACTCATACATGGAACTATACATACACTCATACATGGAGCTATACATACACTCATACATGGAACTATACATACACTCATACATGGAGCTATACATACACTCATACATGGAACTATACATACACTCATACATGGAGCTATACATACACTCATACATGGAACTATACATACACTCATACATGGAGCTATACATACACTCATACATGGAACTATACATACACTCATACATGGAGCTATACATACACTCATACATGGAACTATACATACACTCATACATGGAGCTATACATACACTCATACATGGAGCTATACATACACTCATACACTCATACATGGAGCTATACA
>WWET01005188.1:66678-78166 GCA_011038615.1 Limnodynastes dumerilii
GGGGGGCTCTTAGTATGGGGGAGCATGCACCCCTACTCCAGCACTCATGCACCATGCAGGAGTCTCTCACTGCAACTTTCCTGTGTGCAATGACTTGTAGGCCTGGCATAGGGAGGGTTAAAGCTGATCATTCACCAGTCTGCTGGCATTCTAGTCACTCTTCTCTGCTCCATGTAGCACAATAAAGTCATCTAGACTCAAATTATTAATATACCACCATGGGTAACGCAGCACTTTCCAGCTTCTTATTAAGTTTATTGTTAGAAAAACTTTAGTCTCAGAGTTTGTGTCATTGTTTTCTAGAGTTAAATTAAACTTTAAAGTTGCTCATCTCTCTCTCTGTTTATTTTGTTGTGTTAGTTTGATGTAATGTAACATATCATAACACACATTTATTACAAGTCACCCTCAGTGTGATCTACAGACACCAGTGCCCTGGGGCAAGGGCTGGGGCAGGAGGGCATATGGCTTCCCTCCTGGTTGGTGCAGAATTTTGGAGGGTGCCAGGCAGTTCCCCTAAGTGTGCATCCTCTCTCTGCCACCCTCCAGGCGCCCCAATTCTTCCCAGGGCTGACCACACTGTCTCCTTCCAGCCCCCCTGGCTTGTTTTTCTCGCCCCTGTTCCTCCCTCTCCTCTCTTATGGCTTCTCCCCCCTCCTCTCTTATGGCTTCTCCCCCCTCCTCTCTCATGGCTTCTCCCCCTTCCAGCAGCCTCATGGCTCCTCCTCACTGACTCTGTGTCTGGCAGAATGAGCTGCACTTCTCAGCACAGGTCCATGAGGTGTCACTGCTTCTAGGGGTCTCTGGACAGCTGGATCTGGATTTTGGGGGGCTGCTGCTGCTTCTGCTGTAAGGGACAAGGAGGGGGGGTGGGATTTGTACCCCTGGTGGGGGCACCTATGGATTGTAACCGCACTGGATTGTAATGAGTGTTTAATGTGAGGATCTGGTGGTCTCCTGCTGAGAGATGGGGAAACTTTACTCCAAACACGGTGAGTGCTGCGGATTGCTGACTCCCTCTGTGCTGCTGATTCCTGTGTATGACCATTGCTCGCCATGCACTCACCTAATTCTCTGTTTCTTGTTTTCTTTCTCTGCACTTTATGTTGTTGCTCCTGGCCGGCAGCTGCGGTTTGCAAACCCAGAGAAAGCCCAGAAGGTAGGACATGAATCCCCCCCTGCAGACTGTCTGGCTCTGTGTGCTGCTTGCCTCTTGTGCTCCTGTTCCATGCAGTCTTCTGGTCACTGATTGTCAGCTGCGTGCTCCAGTTTGGGGACTGCTCCGTGTGCTCTTGTTGTGGTGACAGTTCTGACTTTTGCCAAACTCTGTTGCAGTAAAGTAATGTGGAAACTCTGCTCCATCCCCTGGGCTGGGGGGAACGAGCAGGCAGCCGGTCACTGGTGTGATTGCATGGTGTGGGCTGCTTCCTTGGCCGATCTGGTGCAAGATTTTAGCAGTTGTCACTTAAACTTGTAGCCAATACCTCCACCAGCAATGCTGGAGGGTCACCCCCTGGTGCTCTCATCTCCATTGCCTATGACCCAAGCTGGCTCTGTCTGGCACAAAGACAAAAATGTCTCCAGATCATGATGAATATTCCATTATTATTGTGCATTTTGTTTGTGCCTTCATCTATATACACAGTGTCAGGGAACATATGCCTTTGATTATGGAATTCCACGTTTACAAAGAGAGTCCATCTGTGGAGCTGTGAGTTCTTTGGTCATCTATGGTGTTGATTTAATGTTTTGTCAGATCTTTTTTTGATTTTTGCCCCATTCCACTTGTGTAGAGCTGCTGCTGCTGTCAGACTTGGGAGGTTTTATCTCAATAAATTCATCATTCTCATTTGCTATAAATAGTCCGCTGTTTGCAGTTCCCATGGATTGTGTGCTGTGTTTGTTGCAACGTTTCACTAGAAATGTTCATGTGTAAGTTATTAAGGGACCAGAATGCTGGATCGACTTGAAAGTTCTAGCCTTGAGTTGAACCATGTGTGCCATAAATGATTATATCACGTTGGCTGGAGTTAAGTCGTGAAGTTCAGACTCCTCCATATAAGTATTAGAACATTTTAGGTCTATTATGTATATTGTGTCCACTCTCTGCAAAGAAACCATGTGTCTCTTGATGTTTGTTCTTGGGCAAAGTTGGTGCCAGATGTTTCTATAAAGGACAGGTCACAATCTGACCTCTTCGGTTGACCTAGAGAACCTGGTACCTTCTCGTCACCAATATGTGATGTTACGGACACTTTAGAGTTTTTCTGCTTCATGAGTAGAGCTTTGATCCTAGGTGTGACCTCACTGCGTTCAGATCTAAGTCATCTGTTTCTACTCACAATTCCTGCAAAGTTTGGAACAGTTGTGTGTTTTCTGAAACTCTTCCCACATATTGCAGGCTGTTGTTTGGAGATCTTCTGCTGTGATAATCCCCTGTATTATTGGATGCATTGTCCCCAGTAGAATCAAGCACCCCTGAGTCTGCTTTTAGGGGACTATTGGCCTATTACATAACTGGAGAAGGAGCTACTAATGTTAAGACGTCTGACTTTAAATTGGTGTAATTGCGTTATTGGCACACATTGCTACAAATCATTGTTTTTCTAAGCCTTTGCTCTCGTTTTTGTTATATTGGAGCTATTTATGGTTCTAGTTGGATTACTCAACCTGGAAACTAATATTCTGAGTTTATTAATTTGCTGTTGGCTTTAAGGGCTCTGGATTTGGTTGACTTTGTTCCTGTGTTAGTAGGGAATCTGAATGATGGATTTGTGTTTGGCTGGGTGTGTTTGATCTGTGGCTTCTTCTTGTCTAATCCCTTCATGTGTCAGTGAGCCTGTAAACTGTTTTTTGCCAATGTTTATAGTTTATCTTTGAAATGCAAGAATCCTGTGATCTCGTCTAATGCCCTGGAATGTCTTAGATCGCTGATATGGTCCACGTTTTCCTCCAATTTCTAAATTCATTTTAATTGCTTTGTATACAATAAGTCTTAGGAGATGACATGTCTGGAATACTTTACGGTGGGGAGTCGAGTTTAGGCCGGGTCACGTTGACCAATGATGTAACATTTTATGGGGATCTATAGTCTATAAAATAAATCTTGTTCACTATGGTCTGGATTCACGGTTACGTAGTTTCTCTCTTACGTACGTTGCTTTAAAAATTGAGCTGTTTCGCTGTCTATGTACCATTTCTGTACGTAGATTGCGTATGTGCAGTCTTTAGACAGAAATGGCACGTAGATAGCGTCAATAAGCTAGACATGCGTATGAGCTCAATTCTTAAAACAACGTACAGTAGACGAAAACCAAGTAACTGTGAATTCATATATTAAGTAAGTTGCATAATGATTCCTTTAATCAGATGTAGAATTCAAGGTTCATGAAGAGAAATTTAGGAGCAGGAAAGATCTTAGGAAAGCAGGGAGGAAATGCATGCATTGACCTCAGCAGAAATACGGTGGCTCGGTGATTGCAAATCTTCAGATCTTTTATGTCCTTTCTTGAAGGTGACAGCTTTGCGGTAAATGCTTGCTTGGCTCGCAAAGGCTTCGAGGATTGGATTGCCAAGCAGAAGTCCACCGGTTCCAATCACAAACCTGGTTGTAAAAGGGTAAGTGATCGACTTGACATTTTTATCCGATGAATTGGAGTCTTGCCTTGTGTTTGCCACATATGTTGTGCGAGATTCGGACGTGGTTCTGTCCTGCTCATTTGTTTAGTGGCCACACACAAAACAGGAAAAGTCAAGGGATTCCGGAAACTGATTTGCTATTCAAATGCTTTGAAATCATGCGTTTTCAATGAGTTTTCAATGTGCTTCTGATTTGTTTGGCTTTGATCGATACAATCCATCTGTCTGGAAGGCTGCTTTAATGCCTGAGAAGTAGGTTGTGACATTAAAGCATTTTGCATACGTCCTTACCATTGTGGAAAGACATTGTGAGCCCGGGAGCCGTTATTTCAGGGCTGAGATTGTGGCCTGTAAGAATCTTTTTACTTTTCTGCATTTCGGTTTTCATCAAGTTTGAGTTTTCGGACGCTTGAGGTTGTTATATAATGTCGCCATCGGCATCCCCTGGGCGTCTCCTGTGCCTCGTGCTGGTATAAGTGCATTGCCCCTTGGGAAGTTACCGCTATATCTCATCAATGTAATGGATACCGCCTTGCTGATTGGTTATTGTATATGTGTCCGGTGAAATACCCGCTGGTCACCTCTGTGTCTCGTAGGGTCAGATCTCTAGCTGCTGCTTATTGAAAATGTCATGTTTATAGTTTTTTGGCGTCACGCGGAGAGGATGTGACTGGGACCCTGAGGTCCTGATCAGGCTGGAACGTAGCGTATGTCTGTGTGATTTCACACTGAGCGTGCTCAGAAACAATTGCGCACAATTACGGAGATCCCAAACCGAATGCAAGTTACTGCAACTCTGATTCCATGCACAGGGTGAGACATGCGAGGACAGGGCCGGAATTATGTAACGTTCTGTACACACCTGTTCAATCCTCTTCACATCCAATACACCCAATCCATGTACACACTGTCCAATCCTCTTCACATCCAATACACCCAATCCATGTACACACTGTCCAATGTTACAGCAGATACATCACCCAATCCATATACACACTGTCCAATGTTACAGCAGATACATCACCCAATCCATGTACACACTGTCCAATCCTCTTCACAGCCAATACACCCAATCCATGTACACACTGTCCAATCATCTTCACATCCAATACACCCAATCCATGTACACACTGTCCAGTGTTACAGCAGATGCATCACCCAATCCATGTACACACTGTCCAATCCTCTTCACATCCAATACACCCAATCCATGTACACACTGTCCAATGTTACACAGATACAACACCCAATCCATGTACACACTGTCCAATGTTACAGCAGATACATCATCCAATCCAAGTACACACTGTCCAATCCTCTTCACATCCAATACACCCAATCTATGTACACACTGTCCAATGTTACACAGATACATCACCGAATCCATGTACACACTGTCCAATCCTCTTCACATCCAATACACCCAATCCATGTACACACTGTCCAATGTTACAGGAGATACAGCACCCAATCCATGTACACACTGTCCAATGTCAGAATCAGATTAGGAGTTGGATAAGGCAGTTGTGGGAGTGTTAACACTTGTAATATTTCGGGTGGTTGGCATTCAGATTGACTGACTGGTGTTGGATGTTATGAGCGTTAGAGCATATACACTTAACCAATGTCGGGGGGGCAACAGTACAGTCTGGGGTTGGATTGGGTGCAAATTAGATAAGTGTGTCCCTGATGTAAGTGTGAGCTCATACAACATTTCCACCATCCGCAGGTCATCATTGAACTTTGTCAACACAATCCGAAATTTATGCCAATGATGTTTAAACTTCAGAGAAAAATGAAAAATAAATTCTTCTTTTATATTGAAGGAAATGTTACTGATGTCTCCGCGGTTTGGACATGTGCGTTTTTAAAATGTCGTTATTTTAATGTTTGCAGTTGCGCTGCGCATATATCCAGAATGCTGCGTATCCATGGCGTGCGATCACATTGAACTCTTGTGTAAGCATGCAACAATTGCGCACTCTCTTATCTGGATTCTGTTCACATTCAGGTCTGGGTCACCCCTGAAAAATCAGTTCCAAATCCCTGTTTAAGAAAAATATATATTGGTAATCGCCCCTGGCGCAGAGATAATGCCCGGTGTGTATGTTTGGTTGGGTTTAACCATCTGCCTGGAAGATAATAATATTTCTCAGAGGCTTTAGTGAGGTTTGGAAGCTTTGAGCTTCTGTTGGTTCTACATCTCATATTAACGCCTTTGCTGCACTTTTAGGGTGAATACCTTTATAGGCTGATGTTTATCGCAGGGAACTTTCCACATTGTTCTTTTTAGAAAGATAAAATCCTGTTTTACTGCTCTGTAAGCGTTTGGAGTAAAACTATGCGCCCTTCTGCAGGAACCATCATTTCACAACACAAGACACTTCCAAATATCTGTTTGATTAATGACAGCTTTTTAAGCTGTGCAGAAACCAGAGAAAGACGTTTATCTCAGGGCTGGGAAATAGATCAGCTCCAGAACAAAAGAATCGCAGGGAGATCACAGAGCGAGCGAAGTGTTTGAAAATATTTGCTTGCTTTGCCTTTTTAAGTAAAAAAAAAAATAAAAAAGTGTCGCAGGCGGCGCAGAGATAGGCCAATCGTCTCACATGACTGACGGGCAGCGCGACATGAAAGATTTCGTTTAGTCGGTGACCATCTTTGTGCTTTTTTTTGTTTTATTTGGGTTTTTTTTGTCTTGTAACTTTTTTTGTGTGTCTGGTAAAGTAATCCGCACGCCAATATAAGATCTTTCCCAGGTGCTTCCGACATTATCCAGCTGCCCCGATCCACAGGCCAAAGATTTAGGAAATGATTGGAATAGTTTATTCAAACAATGACATCCAATATTGCGTGCGGTCGATGCAGCGCCATTGTCAGGCCACTCGCTTCTAGTGTCTGATTATGGCTCCACGTCACTGCAGACGTACTGACAAAGGTCTCGTCATTAGGGTTCAGCCATGTGTATTGGATGTCTCAGGTCTCCACTGCTGCTCACTGCATCTGCATGCATTTTATTCATCAGTGGGGTGGTGATAGCACTGTTATTTGCTGCACCAAAGGGGTGTGTCCTGCCAAAAGGGGGTGTGTCTTGTGCCCGCCATAGGGGTGTGTCCTGCCAAAGGGGTTGTGTCTTGTGCCCACTAAAGCGGTTTGTCCTGTACTGCTAAAGGGGTTGTGTCTATTTCTCAATATAAAT
Organism: Limnodynastes dumerilii; assembly: GCA_011038615.1. Lineage (NCBI taxonomy): Eukaryota > Metazoa > Chordata > Amphibia > Anura > Limnodynastidae > Limnodynastes > Limnodynastes dumerilii. The sequence goes on from WWET01005188.1 coordinate 73,517, forward strand.
AGTTGTTATATTTATGTTATATAGTCAGGGAATAAATCCTAGGATCCGCTGACTTCTCCATCTTTATCGAAGAGATAAAAGTAGGTGACGCTGCAGCTGATTCACAAGAGACCAAAGTGTCAATTTAATTTCTGTCTCCATTAGTGAAGCCATGTTGTCTTAGATAACAGCCAGTCTTTCATTACATCTCAGCCTCCATGAAAATGGCCGCCTCCATAGGCCTCGATGCAGAGACACTTTTTCTAAATTCTGTCATCATACCGCAATGATTTCTGGAACTGAATCAGGGAGATTGCCAACACTTCAGGGAGTCTGGGAGATCACACGCTCGTTAGGGAGGTCACCCGCTCTTCAGGAAGTCTCCCTGAAATGTCATTTACTGTATAGTTAGGGGTTCACCCGGGCTGTGAATTTATTAACACTTTGGTATTTTTGGGAATTTTCATTTCCTACATTTAATAAAAAACAAACCAAAACTTAAGGTAGCGTCTGACTGTAAGGAGTCCTTCTGTCCATATGAGGTAGTAACAAAGCAATGTTTGCACAGCACGGCCCAGTGTGTTGGGACCTATTCAAATCCTTTGCGCAGTGATCCTGCCGCATCCAATTTGAGAGCCTGGACCCACCCCCGCAGAGCGCGTTTTCACGAATCTCTATAACACAGGGGGATGAGGCCCATGGCATGTGACTGCGCTCTTAGACCCATATTCAGAGTACCGGACGTATAACATATACGTCCGGTGTTTAGCGATTTTTACTACTGCGCATCCGTAGTCATTTTTTAACGTAAGCTACGTATCTTTTTCTTATGTAGATTGCGTAAATACGGTCTTTCAGAATCAGTATCCTGAATGTACAAAATTTTTAGAATCACATTAAGATGCTGGATACTTTTCTTGGGGTTTGAATAAAAATGTAACAATTACGTTACTTGTGTGTATTATGTAACAGATGGTGTATCAGGTGATTGTGCCGTTTCTCCGTATAAGAGAAGAGATTGTGGATATCCCGGGATCAGCTCTTCAGAATGTACCCAGCGTAACTGCTGCTATGACTCCAGTGTTCCCGGAGTGAACTGGTGCTTTTACTCTCTATCACAAGGTACAGTACACTACATCTCATGCTTGCCTAACGATGCCAACACTGTACAATTTAAAGGCCTCCCTCTGCCAGTATTGCATAGGGCTAACATGCCCGGTTGGACGGAATGCTGACCGCATGAGGGTTCTATGCATATGTGCAGAACCCTCTCTTAGCTAGATATACGCACTCTGCTTGAATATGTCGCCTGTCATTATTACCTGTGGATCCAGTCCGGTATTATTAGACATTAAACAGCTCTGTCTTTGTTACAGATAATGCTCAGTGCTCTGTGAGCCCTCAGGACAGGACAGACTGCGGTTACCCCGGAATCAGTGACAAGGAATGTCTATCCAGAGGATGCTGCTTCAACTCAAGTATTCCTGGTGTTAAATGGTGCTTCCATTCAAAAAAGGCTGATGGTAAGACATTATAACTTCATGAATGTTATACGGTTTTATCATAGGGTTGTTACAAATGTACTGACATATTTACAGTTGTGCTCAGTTAAACCTTTCTCCAAATGAGGTAAAAATTGCATGCATGATGGGTCCACCTGCTGGGGAAAGTAGAATAGATCTTCATAAATCATTAAAACTTTGTTTACTTACCATGTAGCAGCTACCAGCTTCCCGCAGAAATAAGACAAAGGAGAGCTGACGTTAACCATTCAGTGTCCTACATTAATGCCCTGTGAATTGAATGGGTGATGGAAGCTCTATAGTAAATCAAAACAAGCTTAATGAATTACTAACGAGTGGTGTCTAGTTTCCCCACCATGTCGTGCAATAAGCATCATGGCAGAGAATGTTTTATCTGGACCCAGCTATAATTGTTAGCAGATAACCTGCACCTGGATGTCAGACATTGTCATATAGGAATAAGAAACAGGGAAGCTGGGGGCTGTGATGACCTTTTTGTGTTTCTTAAATTATGGCACAAATTGAACTAGGACGTAGGATTTACACAACTTTATTTCTTTGTTTTTCTGCAGAATCTATAAAAGTGAAAGACTAATGATGTGCACAAAAATAAAAAAATTTCCTACACCACAGCAATGTCACAATATGGGAGTTACTGTACTTAACATGTATTTTACTTAACAGAAACTGTAACAGATGAATGTGCCATTGCTCCCTATAAGAGAAGAGACTGTGGATATCCTGGGATCAGCTCTTCAGAATGTACCGAGCGTAACTGCTGCTATGACTCCAGTATTCCTGGTGTGAACTGGTGCTTTTACTCTCTATCACAAGGTACAGTACACTACATCTCATGCTTGCCTAACGATGCCAACACTGTACAATTTAAAGGCCTCCCTCTGCCAGTATTGCATAGGGCTAACATGCCCGGTTGGACGGAATGCTGACCGCATGAGGGTTCTATGCATATGTGCAGAACCCTCTCTTAGCTAGATATACGCACTCTGCTTGAATATGTCGCCTGTCATTATTACCTGTGGATCCAGTCCGGTATTATTAGACATTAAACAGCTCTGTCTTTGTTACAGATAATGCTCAGTGCTCTGTGAGCCCTCAGGACAGGACAGACTGCGGTTACCCCGGAATCAGTGACAAGGAATGTCTATCCAGAGGATGCTGCTTCAACTCAAGTATTCCTGGTGTTAAATGGTGCTTCCATTCAAAAAAGGCTGATGGTAAGACATTATAACTTCATGAATGTTATACGGTTTTATCATAGGGTTGTTACAAATGTACTGACATATTTACAGTTGTGCTCAGTTAAACCTTTCTCCAAATGAGGTAAAAATTGCATGCATGATGGGTCCACCTGCTGGGGAAAGTTGAATTGGGCTTCAGAATTCATTAAAACGTTGTTTACTTACCATTTAGCAGGTACTGGCAGCCTGCAAAAATCAGACAATGGAGCCTGTTGTAAACCATGTCCTCTCTGCCCCCCCCTCTCTCCGCTCTTTACTCTCTCTCCTCTATTCTCTTCTCTTTCTTTCTCTCCTCTCCTCTTCCTCTCTCTCTCTCCTCTTCCTCTCTCCTCTTTCTCTCTCCTCTTTCTCTCTCTCCTCTCTCTCTCTCTCTCTCTCTCTCTCTCTCTCTCTCTCTCTCTCTCTCTTTCTCTCCCGCTCTTCAGGGAGTCTGGGAGATCACCTGCTCTTCAGAAAGTGTCCCTGATATTCACTGAGCTGACAGAAGTGACATATCCAGACTCTGAGTTATCCTGTAAAGGGACAAGACAGCGGCTGCTGTTCCCACACAGATCTCCTAAATCTACGCTTCCTGCGCACCACCCCCGCTGCCATCATAACTTACCATCTGACCCCAAAACGGGCTATTTCCAGGGATTTATGCACCTTTAGTGAAACCTCTTTTTATCGCGTAAGGCTTCTTTTCCCCTAATTCCGCGCTGTTCTAGAGGCAGACACTCGACGCGGTGCGATAATGACGCCGTGGTCTGGCAATCAGCAGAAGGGTTAAACGCGTCCGTGTTGTTTGTCCACTAATTCCTGGTGGAAATATCCCTTTAAAGGGACTAAATGCTCTGGTAACATAATGAAGGGATTGAGCGCTGCCTGTGTTGTAACAAAGCTGGATTCCAGGGAATTATCTCTGAGCGATACCAGTTGCTTGCATGAGCTCTGTTCAGCCACACGTACAGAGATTTCGGGATACTGAGCCTCCCCCTCCCCCCTCCGCATAAATTCATTATTTTAGGGTTTGACGTGAAGCAGATGCGCCGGTTGACGGTTTGTTAGGGAACAATCTGCATTTCAAGCTGCTAGAGGCAAAATGGCCATCCATTGGCCACACCGTGCGGGGAACCGCCTGATGGACATACGTTTTGCCTCTAGCAGCAACAAATGCAGATTGTCCTCTACTAAACCATCAACCGGCGCATCTGCTTCATGTCGGGGGCCTAAAATAACGTGATCCGAACTGCAACAGAGCGTTTCTGTGATCTAGACCCAAAGACCTGGCAGTATGGGGGAGGGGCTTGTAGTCCCTCCCCCTGCCTATCAATGCTGCGATGCATAGTGTCACTAAGGATTGCGTGCAGCTCCGCCCATTCTTAGTATTGGTATGGATCACAACATTGATAAGCGGGGGCGGAACTTCAGGCACTGATTAGCATAAAATCATATCATGAAGCCCCTCCCCCCATACTGCCAGATCTTTGGGTTTAGATCACCATAATTTAGTAATTTTTGATAAATGACACTATTAAGCCCATTGGCGGCAGCTTTGACGGCTGTCACCAAGTTTCCAGGAGCAATGGCCGTATTTTGGGAGTCTCCCAGATGTTCCGGGAGAGTCAGCAATAGATTAATGGAAATTCCCACCATTTTACCCAATCCAGACCTGACGCAGAGCTCACCGCTAAACGTCGTGGCTGAATCCAGGGTGATTCTGATGGACGTCACAACGCAACCGACTACAAAAAATAAAAAACGTTATTTTCTCTGCTCCATAATTATGGTGGTGGGGATGGAAGGAGAATGAATTTATTGGGATTATTTACTTATTAATACTCCGGCCGCCTTGTTAATAAGGTTTATACTTACTATATAAGTGTTATTGATGGCTGGAAAATTTCTTC
>WWET01005188.1:90258-102413 GCA_011038615.1 Limnodynastes dumerilii
TAATTACAGACTGTTACGCCGGCTGAAGTTAGGGTAGCCTTCAGCCAGCGTAAATAGTCTGTAATTACGCCGGCCACAGAGGGAGTGTCGGGGCAGTGCACCAGAGCTACCGTACTTACGGACAGCTGCACAACGTAGCTCTGGATCAGGCCCATAGAACCTGGTCTTTTATTGGATGCTGGAACAAATCACTTCTTAGTGACAACACATTTCAGTTGTTGCTGGGTTCTGCAGAGACTTCCACAGTCTATAAAATGTCAGCTTAGTGTGTGACCGGTGGATGGAAGGTCAGAGATCACATGTGGGCAAAATAAACAGTGTTAGCACAATACCAATGGGCAGGGTAATATATAGCTAATTAAAAATAAGTAATATGTTCACAAACAACATCTACTGACTAATATTTTACAATACATTAAAGAGTTTTATATTAACCACCATCCAACACAGAGAGCATCCTACTGATCACCAGGTAAAACAGAGAGTTTTATGTTTTAGAGACAGTCACCCAATACAGAGAACATCATAGTAACCGTCACCCAGTGGCAGCCAACCAATACAGAGAGCATCCCAGTGACCACCACCCAATTCAGAGAGCCTGGATCCCCGCACGTGATGTTACCATGCTACAGGGAGCTTATTTCACTGCCTGCAAAACACAAATTAAAGACAAAAAGATAATGTTATATTCTAACCTTCAGATTTGCTCTTTATATTGTTATATCCTTACCTTGGAAAACCTTTTGATTGTCTTGACAAATTTACCTTTATTCAGGTAGGAAACGGATTTATAGATGTGTAGATGTCAGAAGTATCTAGGCCTTTATGATATATTATTATTATTGGACCGGATCCATGCTTAAATACAGTAGCCCACTTATGCCTATGTAGGCTGTAAGTATGTTACGAATGTTTTACGACAGTAAATCCGTCTGACAGTGCGGTTCTTCCCCTCCGTCTGCAAAAAGTACGAAAGGTGGGTGGTGGAAGATATTAATTATACTGTAAGGGCAGGGTTAAGCAGTTATGCATGGATTGGCGGTCGTATGAACTGAAAGCTTCCTAACCCATTCATTGCTAGAATCCATTGCATCCACTGCAGACCCTAGGGACTTTTAGGGTTAGGCTTTGGGGAAAGGAGGGTTAGGGCCAAGGTCATGTAAGGGGAGGGTTAGGTTCAGCCTGCGGGTAGGAGAGTCTTAGCATTAGGCTGCGGGGAGGGGAATCTTAGGGGTAGGGTAATGGAAGGTGAGGGTTACAGTTAGGGTAAAGGAAGGTTAGGATTAGGGTAAGGGTTGGGAATGGAATTATATTCTCCTTTCGGCACAGCGTCTTCGGTCTGCAGCGGGCCGTCTCAGCGGCGACCCATACCTTGTGAAGACTAAAAGACCCCCACACGAAAGCAAGAGAGGAACACCAATGGGAATAGAAGTGCTAGGGGTGGAGGAGCTAGGGGCTGAGTCAGAGAGCTAGTGGTATGAGAGATCGGAGGTGAACCAAGAGTGGACCGTGCCAGAGAGGCTGAGAGAATGAAGGATGTGGAGCAGGAGAGGGTGAGCAACAGTATCAAAGGCTGCCAATGGATTCAGAAGGAAGAGAAGGGAGAAATGACCCTTAGATTTGGTGGAAAAGAGATAGTTTGTGACCTTAGTCAGGGCAGTTTCAGTGCAGTGGAGGGAGCGTAACCTATATAGGAGAGTATACTGACAGGTTGTCAGTGAGGTAGCCGATTAGACAGTTGTAAACAAGCTATTCAAGCAGCTTGGAGGTGTAGGGGAGAAGGGACATGAAGTGAAGGGGTGAAGGAGAATGGGGCGATAGTTGGATGATGAGATGGGTTTGAGGTTAGGTTTAAGGATGGGGAAGAAGCCAGAGGAGAAAGATAAGTTGAAGAGGTGGCAAGAGAGTTGAAGGTGTCAACGAGGCGGCAGGGATTATACGATTGGGAAAAGATGAGGAACTGGATTGATTGGTGAGGGCGGAGTTAAAAAAGATCAAGGGAAGAGGTGAAAACTCATGGGAGTTTAGGTTCTGTCAGGAAAGAATATGTTTATGTGATGGAGAGGAGAGGGGGGAAGGGAGGAGATAAGGTGATTATCAGAGAGGGGTAAGGGAGAAGTCCAACAGAGAGCATGAGATGGAGAAGAAAAAGTTAAAGGAGTGGCCTAGCCTGTGGGTGGGTGCTGAAGTCCACAGGAGGAGGAATGGAAGAGAAGTTGATAGTGCTGGGGTCAAATGTTTGTCAAAGGAGATGTTAAGATCGGAATACAGAAAGTGTTGGAGCCAGGTTGGAAGTTATCAATAAATTTAGAGGTGGGGCCAGGAGAGTGGTAGACAACGGCAACGTGGAGATGGATGGGGTGGTAGAGGCAGATGAAGTGGGCCTTAAAGGTGGAGAAGGAGAGAGAGGGCTCGTGAAGGTGCAGGAAAGGGAGAGAAGCATGCCCATACCACCACCAGGACATTAGACAAGTCTAGGAGTGTAGAAGAAGGAGAGACTGTCACAGAAGAGAGTGGCAGTAAGCACTGTAAGAGGAGGAGAGCCAGGTTTCAGTGATGGCAGGGAACTTGCTGTAAATGGATCTGGCATTCCACATCAAATCTTTAAAGAAAAGGGTGTCCCCAAACTAGAAAGGCAATCTTATATACTGAGCTGTATAGATCCTATTATATTAGGGATCAGCTGATCCTGTATGGGGATTGGTGCACCAAAATTACACTAATAAATACTGAAGACAAACAGAGAGAGTGGTGTAATTGTATTAGGCACACATAGTTCAGTATATTTGTGTATATTATTGAGATTTTACGTTTATTTTCACTGGTTAAAATAAGAGAGCATTTAAAATAAGGTAGAAAAGATCAGAAAAAAGCGTGGCCTGGACAGCGATGGAGTAGGAAGCAGCAGCTCTGAGCTCCGTGCTTTTAGCCATCCTACAATCCATCCTGAGGCATTCTTTTAATGCTCCCTGGCTCTCCTCTTGATTACCTGTCCCTGGGGAGTTTGCTGGACCATCGGTGAGGAGATTTCTGTTGCGGGGACAGTTGGCAGCTGTAGCGGCGGCTCTGGGTCCTGGCAGTGCGGTGGTGTGGAGGCTGTGACAGCGGTAAGACATCCGACGCTGGGGCGGTGCACTGGAGTTGAGAGGTGTTGCCCTGCTTCTAAAAAGCGGTACTGGCGGTGCTGTTCTCTATTTACCTTTCTCCTGTCTGGGCACTTCTTGTCATTCATCATGTGGGAGGCGCCATCTTGTTCCATCTTCTGTGCAGTGCTCTAACAGGGGCTGGCTGTGTGAATGGAGTTTGTGCTCTCTACAGTCTCCTGCATCATACCTCCTTGTCACAAAGTGTATAGTGAAGCAGTTGGGGGCATAATTGTAGGTCCTCTTCTCCTGAGGTGATACCTCTCCCCATACTTTCTGCATTAAGGGGCAGTCCTGCTTGGAGTATAATAAGCTGCAGAGGAAAGGATATTCTGAAATCCAGTGTGATTGATATATATATATATAATTTGAAGAGGCAGCCTGGCTACAGTTCATATTACTCGTCTGGTGTTTCCTATCTGCTACTCTGCCTAGTAGTTTACAGTCTCAGGCCCTTCTTTGCTTGCCCCAATTCTCCTGCTGTGTACTGATGGGGAAGAATTCGCAATCTACGGCAGCGGCGAAGCTCCGACAATACGCTCATCAGGGCAGCAAGGCTCCTCTCCCAGCATAACAGGATCAAGACCCTGTACCCCCTGAAATCACCACAGCTTCTGGCGGCTCTGACATTACTATGGTGCAGTTGCTGGACGCCATTAGCGCATCTGAACAACGCATCTCTGAGCAGATAGGGGCGGTGAAGTCTGATACGTCAGTGCTTTGGCAGGATATTCAGAAAATTCGGGAGAGGGTTGGCGAGGTGGAGACCAGAGTTTCCACCCTTGAGGACGCGGTTTCTCCAATGAAGACCCACATAACGGAGATACAAGCGCATATGTCATCCTTTAAAGCCCGGCTTAATGATATGGAGGGGCAATTGAGGAGAAATAACATCCGCTTTGTTGGCCTTCCTGAAAGGTCGGAGGGTTCTCATCCCAAGGCTTTTTTGGAGTCGTGGTTGATACAGCTTCTCAGCAGAAAGGAACTTTCTCCCCAATTCGCCATTGAGAGGGCCCATCGGATGCCTGGCCAGAGTCCTCCTCCTCATACTCTTATAGCTAAGGTCCTGAATTTCAAAGATCGGGATGCTATTCTCCGTCTTGCTCTCGTGAAAGGTCAATTGCTATTCAACAACCAGAAAATATCAGCGTTCCCCGACTTTGCGGTTGAGGTACAAAGATCCCGAGCTCAATTTATACAAGTCAAGAGACGGTTTCGGGACCTTCAACTCCCCTATGGAATGCTGTATCCCTCTAGGCTGCGGTGTGGTGGAAGAACAGGTGCATATTTTTTAATTGGCTGGATAATCATGCTCCTGGTCTGTGTCAGCTGGAAGTTGAGAGTGATTTGTTTCATAATACCGCTTGGTGGATTACAAATACTGGACCTTTTGCTTTTTGATCTGGACTTCCGTTGGTGAGATTGCTCCAGCTTCTTTTGATATGCAATTATTATTCGGTGGCGAATTGGCTAGACCGTCATGCTCTTAGTCCGCGTCAGCTGGAAGTTGCAAGAGAGTGATTTGCTTTTTACTACCTCTTGGTGGATTACAAATATTGGACCTTTTTGCTCTTTGATCTGGACTTCCGTTGGTGAGATTGTTACAGCTTCTTCTAATATGCAATTATTATTCTGGGGGTCTCTTGGGAGTGTAAATTGAAGGCTATGTCATTCTATTTCGCTTTACAGGTGCCTTCTCTCTAAAATGCACGGATCTCTATACTAGTATAGCTTATAAAGGTTTGATCTATCTGGGGTTCGCCTCGGCTTAGTGTTTAAGCGTAAGGTTTAAAGTTTAGGTTGCTCACTTAGATGTGTGTTCTTCATATCTAAGTTACCTTAACGTTAGGGAATAAAATATACATTATGTTTGGGAATGTATATGGGGTGGGATTGGGATGGAAAGGGTTAATGGGGTATGTGTTATGTTTTTGTTTTTTTCTAAAAAGCCAGCAATGCATTTGCAATTGTTCAACACTTAGTTACAGTTAGCCAGTGATAGGATTCAACCTGCTATGTATTGTTCTTTAGATGGTGCAGGGTAGTGGAACTTCTTCACCTATCTCTGTGATTAGCTGGAATGTCCGGGGTATTAATGACAGGGTAAAGTGCTCCCTGGTGTTAAAACAAATTAAAGATTATAACCCGGATGTTGTGTGTCTGTTGGAAACCCATCTCACTGGTAGCAAATTGTTGTCCCTTAAGCGACAGTGGGTGGGTTGAATGTTCCATGCCCACTTTACTAATCATTCTAGAGGAGTATCTGTACTAGTTCATAAAAGGGTGGGATTTCAACTTGAGAGAGTTAAAGTGGAGCCACAGGGTTGTTATGTATTTATTCATGCTTTTTTTTATTCCATACCATTGACTATAGCAGCCATATATATTTCTCCTCCCTTCTCACCGGTAATTCTTAGTCATTTAGTGGTTTGTGTCACTTGTTCCAGTTTCTCCCCTGATATGTATAGGAGACTAAAACATGGTAATGGACCCTGTGTTGGACAGGTGGAGGGAGAGTGGTGTGGTGTCAGGATGTTCCTCTGCTCAGTTTGTGTCCATGATGGTGGAGTTGGGGTTGGTTGATGTGTGGAGGCATATTCTGACTACCTTTTAGAAAAATCTAAACGGAAACTTTTGTTCTCTAGTCACTCTTGGTATGGTCAATCTGACCGGTGTGGTAGTTTTCTGGCATACCTTGCCAGGGACGAGCGGGCTGCTACAGTAATTACTGCTATGCTGGACTCAAATGGTAACATGCATTGTAATATCCCTGATATAGCTAGAGTGTTTCTTGACCATTTTAAAACTGTATATGCCTCGAGGGCTCGCTATGGCTCTGATGAACTGGTGGACTTCCTGGCTGATATACCCCTACCTAAATTGTCTCATGATAGTCAGTCCTTTCTTGATTCCCCCTTCACCAAGGACGAGATAGAAACTGCAATTAGCTAATTTCCCAATAAAAAAAGCATCGGGCTTAGATGGTATTCCCATTGAATTATATAAATTGCATTGAGATTTTTTTGTCCCCAGATTATATGATTTACTTAACCAATTACATGATAGAGGTGCCCCTCCTGCATCCATGTGTGAAGCTCTGATCACTGTACTGTTGAAACCCGGGAAGGACCCTGCTTTAGTGGATTCCTATAGGCCCATTTCTCTTCTCACCACAGATATCAAGATATTTGCTAAAATACTTGCCAACCGGCTTACTCAGGTGGTGGAGGAATTAATACACCCAGATCAGACGGGGTTCATGCCTCGGAAGTCCACTTGTATTAATCTGAGGCGGTTGTACACTATTTTGCAGCTGCGGCATCTGGGGGGGGGGGGGGGGCTCCTGGCGTCGGTGGGACCTGGGGGGGGGCGGAGGTTTCTCTGGCTACTGTGAAAGCATTTGATTCTGTGGAGTGGTGTTATTTATGGCGGGTGTTGGAAAGTATGGGGATGGGTCCCCAGTTCATTAACTGGATTAAGATCTTGTATTCTGCACCGCTTGCTAGAGTGTCTGTTAATGGGTTCATTTCTGAAAGTTTTTCACTGGGTAGGGGGACACGCCTGGGTTGTCCATTGTCCCCGACTTTATTTGCATTGGCAATGGAGCCTCTTGCCTGTTCCATAAGGGCTACTTCATTGATTAAAGGTATCATTGCAGGGGAGTCGAGAAAATAGCTCTGTATTCCGATGATCTCCTATTGTTCCTTGCGGACACCCAGGGGTCCCTGGATGCTTTGCTCCACGTGGTGAATAGATTTGGTGTCTTTTCCAGTCTTCTCATTAATTGTAAGATATAGGAAACAATTCCTATTAATCGGCGCCAGAATAGGTGAACCAGAAATAGTTGAATAAAAAAATATATATATATGTATATGTGTGTATGCACACTCTAAAAAAAAAAGGGGAAGAAGGGGGGAAAAGTAAATATACTAGTGCCTAATAGGATGGGGAAACTGGCGGTAAAGGTATCAATGAATAGTGATATGTATAAAAAAAAAAAAAAATTTTCTAGTGAAGATCCTCTCGTACGCAGCTCTAGAGGGGACAGCCAATCCCCATATGAGGTAAAATCACAAAATAAACAAAGAGCAAAAGAGCGCAGATATGGAGGTAAGTATGAATAACAATAATTTAATAGTACTAAGAACACCAATAAAACAATTAAATAAATGTAGCAGACAGTAACAATATGACAATTAAAAATAAAATAACCTGGGCAGTGGGTGATGAAAGTATGGAGTACACACGTCTGTGTACCCCTGCGACAACAGGACCTAAGATATGTCCTAATCAGAAAAAATAGTGCACTATTGAAGCCATCTTAAGAATGGTTAGATACCATGGTATAGGGGTGAGTCCAGTGTATGGTGATGATATATATAAAAAGTCAATGATGACTTCGAAAGGCTGGAAGAAAATGGCTATTATGGATCCATAAACAAAGGCAAAAAAAGCATCGATACTTGCGGGTCGGTGTATGGATGGTGGATATGCGGACAAACTATCCCTGTATTCCGGGGAGTAGGATGTAATCAGCCACAGCACTCTGAGTAATGGTGGAAATACACGTGGTGGTAGCAATCAAACGGACGGTCCGTGGGCTCAGAGAAAAGCAGAAGCGTCGGGTCCGGGGTAGGATGTTATCAACCACAACGATCTGGGTAATGGTGGATTAACACGTGATGGTAATGGCCCAACAGCCGGTCCGTGAGCTCAGAGGCAAGCAAGGGCGTCGGGTCCGCACCCGGATGTCCTCTCGTCCGCAAGCGGTGAGATGCCGTGGAGGTCCTAACCACCAACCCGATTGGAGGTGTGCCAATGTAAATGGTAGCACTGCAGATGTAGGTTATCCCAGGATCCGTTAAAGTCCACTGGCCAGTGTTAAAAATAAAATAAATAAATGGAATAGCACTCTGACGCGTTTCTCCTATAGTAGGTTTTATCAAAGAGTGCTGAATGAGGATACGTCCAGATATTTATATGGAACTGGTGTCCTTAATTGGATTGGTCATGTTTCAGGTGTGCATATAGTCAAGGTCTATATGCAGATACATATGATGACCAATCCAATTAAGGACACCAGTTCCATATAAATATCTGGACGTATCCTCATTCAGCACTCTTTGAAAAAACCTACTACAGGAGAAACGCGTCAGAGTGCTATTCCATTTATTTTTTACACTGGCCAGTGGACCTCAACAGATCCTGGGATAACCTGTATCTGCAGTGCTACTACTTATATTGGCACACATCCAATCGGGTTGGTGGTTAGGACCTCTACGGCATCCCACTGCTTGTGGACGAGAGGACATCCGGTTGATCCGGACCCGACGCCCTTGCTTTCCTCTGAGCTCACGGACCGGCTGTTGGGCTATTACCATCACGTGCAATTCCATCACTACCCAGAGCGTTGTGGTTGATTACATCTTACCCCGGACCCGACGCTTCTGCTTTCCTCTGAGCCCACGGACCGTCCGTTTGACTGTTACCACCACGTGTATTTCCACCATTACTCAGAGTGTTGTGGCTGATCACATCCTACTCCCCGGAATACAGGGATAGTTTGTCCGCATATCCACCATCCATACACCGACCCGCAAGTATCGATGCTTTTTTTGCCTTTGTTTATGGATCCATAATAGCCATTTTCCTCCAGCCTTTCGAAGTCATCATTGACTTTTTATATATATCATCACCATACACTGGACTCACCCCTATACCATGGTATCTAACCATTCTTAAGATGGCTTCAATACTTAAGATGGCCCCAATAGTGCACTATTTTGCCTGATTAGGATATATCTCAGGTCCTGTTGTCGCAGGGGTACACAGACGTGTGTACTCCATATTTTCATCATCCACTGCCTAGTTTATTTTATTTTTATTTGTCATATTGCTATTGTCTGCTTTATTTATTTATTTGTTTTATTGGTGTTCTTAGTATAATTAAATTATTACTATTCATATTTACCTCCACATCTGCGCTCTTTTGCTTTTTGCTCTTCTCATTAATTGGGGTAAATCGTATATAATGCCTCTAACGGGTCCAGTTCCAGGGGTTTGTCGACCTGATTGCCCCTTACAATGGACTTCCCAATTCAAATATTTAGGTATTTCAGTCTCCAACAACATGGTAGAGTTTGGTCCTCTTAATTTAACACCCATTATCGACAACCTGGAAGTCAGGATGAAGGTATGGAGCAGGCTACCCCTTACAGTTATGGGAAGAGTAAATTTACTCAAAATGAGTGCAGCCTAAATTACTTTATGTATTTCTCCAATCGCCCCTCCCGAACAAAAACTCTTTCATAAACTTAACTCCATTTTTGTCTTCTTTGTGTGGGGAGGTAAACGAGCTAGAATAAATAAAGAAAATTTATGCAGACCTAGAGAAAAGGGAGGTATGGCACTTCCAAATCTATATCTGTACTATTGGCGGCTCAGTTATCACAGTGCTACTGCGCGCGCGCAGTAATTTTGGAACATAATCTACGTTACTTCTTGCAATGTAGATTGTGTACACGCGGTTTTAAAGACCGCGTATACGCAATCTACGTTGCAAAAAGTAACGTAGATTACGTTCCAAAATTACTGCGCATGCGCAGTAGCACTTTTCTCAGAACGCCGGCCTCAATTGCATTGCGGCTGGAGCTCTGAATACGGCCCAGAAGGAGGGGCAATAAGGTTAAATGGACTCAGAAGGAGAGGGCAATAAGGCTGATTGGACACACAGACTGAGAGGGTATAAGTCTGGTTGGACACACAGAAGGAAGGTACAATAAAGCTGGTTGGGCACACAAATGGAGGGGCAATAAGACTTGTTGAACAAACAAAAGAAAGGGCCAATAAGGTTGACTGGACACAAATAAAGAGGGGGCAATAAGGCTGAATGAACACATAAAGAGGTGGCTTTAAGACTGACTGGACACACAGAGGGGGCAATAAGGCTGGTTGGATACACAGAAGTAGGGGGTATAAGGCTGACTGGATACAGAAGGAGGGGTAATAAGGCTAGTTGGACAAACAGGAGGGAACAATAAGGCTGACTTGATAAAAATAAAGAGGCGGGCAATAAGGCTAGCTGGAGACAGAAGGAGGGGGCAAAAAAGTTGAATGGGAGAGGGAAAGGGCAATAAGGCTGGCTGGACAAAAAGGGAGGCAATAATACTGGTTGGAAGCAGGAGGAAGGGGCAATAAGGCTGGTTAGACACAAAAACAGAAAAAGAGGCCAATAAGGCTGACTGGACACAAAGAGGGAGGAAATAAGGCTGGTTGGACACAGAAGGAGGGAGCAATAAGGTTGGGTGGACACACAAAGAAGTAGCAATAATACTGGTTATACACAAAGAGGGGGCAATAAGACTGACTGGACAAAAAGAGGGGGCAATAAGATACAGAAGGAAGAGGCAATAAGGCTGGTGGGATACACAGAAGGATTTGATTTAAAGCTGACTGTACACTGAAGGAGGGGCGATATGGCTGACTGGACACAAAATAAATTACATTAAGGCTTACTGATCGCACACAAAGAAGGGGCATAAAGGCTTTCTGGACACACACAAGGAAGAGGCAATAAGTCTGACTGGACATACACAAGAAAGGGGCAATAAGACTTATTTAACACACAAAAGGAAGGGGCAGAAAGGTTGGCTGGTCCAACACACACACACAAGGAAGGGGCAGAAAGTCTGACTGTGGAGACACACACACACGAGAGGAGAGATTGGATGGCTCTAGAGATACACACATGGAAGGGGAGATTGGATGGCTTTAGAGACACACAGGGCCGGATTTACTATAGTTTGCTATTTTTTACTGGCTATTTTGAAATCTCTGATTTACTAAAGGCGATTTTCCTAATAAATCGCCAGAGATGGGGCTTTTTAAAATTGCCGTTGTTGAGCTATCTCTGGCAATTTTTCCCATTTCAGAGATACAAATCTCAGATTTACTAAGGAGTGAGTTATAAACTCGATGTAGAATGGGATAAAAAAAATCACCAGAGATAATAGAGGTTGGTGTGAGTGTCGATTTAATTGAAATCGACACTCACTGTGGATTGAAAAATCTCCACCATTTAAAAAAATAAAAAAAATGTACAGTTGCTCCTTGCCCAGATGTATTTTTTTTTCTCAAGACACCCCCCTTGGATTAAAAGCTTAGAAGACTGGATCCCAGAAAAGTAGATAACTGTTTTTTTTTTTGTTTTTTGTTTTTTTTACTGTACATTTTATTTTTTATTTTTACATTCTTACAGTTTATTATTTTGACTATGGGGGCATTGACGCGGCACAGCGGGCCCTGGCTGACAAGGCATGCTGGTGCTTGTGGTCCTCCAAGCGCCAGCATGCTCGGGCATTCATGGGCATACTGGTGCTTGTAGCACTACAAGCATCAGCATGCCCTATAGGGCGGGGGAAGGTCTTTAAATATGTACAATTTTTTTAAAACACTGTTTACTGTTTTTTTTTAAAACTAATTTTACAACATTGGTGAGCTGCTCCTAATGCTTACACCATCCCTGCGATATTGTAAGTGTAAGGTTGTTGAGCAGCCACCGGACAGCCCAGCACACAATATAAAAAAAATAAAAAAAAATTATAAATAGAGACAGCTGAAAAGCTAATTTACGGCTATCCCTATTTTGAAAATAGCTCTACTGTGATTGGCATACTTGCCCTTCAATCATTCTGAAACGCCACCCACGCAGACCTGTCACACCTGCTGCAGGCAAGTAGGAATCTCTGGGGAGTTTCAGGGTTAGGATGTGAAAAGGGAAGTTTCAGGGTTAGTATGTGAGGAAGGGAGTTTCAGGGTTAGGCTGCGGGAAGGGGAGTTTCAGGGTTAGGATGTGAAAAGGGGAGTTTCAGGATTAGGCTGCGGGAGGGGAGTTTCAGGGTTAGGCTGTAGGGAGGGGAGTTTCAACAAAACCATTACATTGCGCTTCAGGTGATAAGCATTAATAAAGGTGTAAGCAGTTGTTCAAATTATATATAACTACAAATTTAGATG
>WWET01005189.1:27391-39955 GCA_011038615.1 Limnodynastes dumerilii
GAGAGAGAAAGAGAGAGAGAGAGAAAGAGAGAGAGAAAGAGAAAGAGAAAGAGAAAGAGAAAGAGAGAGAGAGAGAGACAGAGAGAGAGAGAGAGAGAGAGAGAGAGAGAGAGAGACAGAGACAGAGACAGAGAGAGAGAGAGAGGGAGAGAATAAATGTACAGAACTATAAATATATGAGCAGAAACACTACACTAGGAGTTCAGAAATATTTTACTCACTGGACAAAATATCAAAGTCAAAAATATGGAAAGAAAAATGGTTGAGTATTATTAAAGTATTACGTTTAATCAGCTATTTTAATAAAGATAGAATCCATTTGAAAATCGAGCCTCGGTCCTGTCCAATAGTACAAGATACGCTGTTTGTTTGTTTGTTTTTGTTTTGTTTTAAGTTTATATTTTTATGTTTTTGCTGTTATTGTATTTTCATTTTGTTGCTCTTTTAAAATTGTTTTGTTGTTATTTCCATTTTGTTTTTGTATTTTAAAGAGAGAAAAAAGAAAGTTGTTTAAAAATCACAGATAATATTATAAAAGAAAATATAGAATTGATAATTGTTCACTAAAAGCCTTTAGCCACAGTGCTCTTTAAAGGGTGATAGATTTGCTAATGTATAATTTCACAAATGTGTTAAGTCACCTATTATGCAGGTAACAAAGCATCTGCCACAGTAACTGATCGAACAAGCAATTAAAATGATATAATAAGTCTACAACAGATGTTGGATTGTCAATTATCAGAAGCACTAACCACGTGGACCCCAAAATAAATTAACTTTTGCATTTTATCAAACCAGGATCACTCCATTTAGTTTAGGGCTGACTAATTAAAAGCCAGGCTTCTTGCTGAGGTAATATGTTGTGCACTGATCTCCGCAGATATAAATTCTGTTTAATTCTGCATCTTATTGATCTGTGGTGCAGTAATGTACTAAACATTCCTTTATTCAATTCCAGGCTGTAACAGTCATTGTCTCTGAACAGAGGAAAACAATGTTTTTATAAACACTTCAATGATGTCAATCTTTATTTTTGACTAACAATAGAAACTCTCAGGAACCAACATTATTAAATGACTGAGTTTTAACAAGAGATGACATCACGTCTACGCAGACCTATAATTGGCCGGCTCTAGACCTGAACGCAAATTAGAATGTATGCTACGTCATCCCGAGGTGACAACAACTGCAGCGCTGAATAGGGGAGGGGTTTTGCCATTCTGAATGTCGACAGTTTAGATGCCGGTACTAAAATGCAGACAGCGCTCACTGATCGCCATTATCCTATTAGACAGGGTCGTACCACAACACCGCGTGATAGAATATTGTAATAATCAGGACCCTGACCCTTATTTCTGGGACTGATTCTCAATTACAAACGTTAGTGGACTTATGCAAGTAAGATCTGGGCATGCGATGGTGCTAAGATCAGAGCTCCAATTCATGCTTCCGTGTTAGCGTATTGAGGTCACTTCTCTCGCTCCCTCAAGGCTCCTATTATTATTATATTGTTTATTTATACGGTGTCCGCAGCGCCGTACAAAATACAACAAGATACAGTACAGACAGAAGTCTGCAAAGGGATGCCTTGTCTCTCGAGCGAAACGCGTATCAGCGTTTTCTTGTGGGGAATCTTTACTTTGTTCCATGTTATTAGGAAGACTGTGAGATCCCTCTTGTATGATAACCTTTCCATTACACTTACCTATTCCATACTACTTATCTTTTTGATTGGGTTATATGTAAAAACACAGGATGGAAGTTGCTCAATCAATTTATAGGTAAATATAAACAGGTGCATGAAAGACTGGGGGGTAATCTGCTAGCCACAGAAACAAAGGAGGATACACATTTGTGACCCACAACTATATTAACATTTCAGCCTTAGTGTGGTAATATAGACATATTGCTCTCCTCAAGATATTACTGTAGAGGAATACTTAATTATATATGGTCTTGATCCTCTAATATTGTCTATATTATTGTTTGTCTTACTATTATTACGATTGGTTCCCGCTCATTTTAATCACTGTATATGTTGTGTGTTACACTGTGTTATTTGTTTTTGTAAATTCTTCCCTGGCGTCTGTTGCCTCTAGTTTTTCGGATGTTATTTCTTACTATTATCTACTCAATATGATCAGCACTATTATAGGACAGTGATTTCCCTTTTAAATTGCATCAATAAAGGACTTACTTTTAATTTGATACTTAACTGTCCTTTATGTTGTGGAAGGTGAGTGCCCCCCTTAATATCCCTTTCTTCTTTCTCCTTTCTTTTTGATTGATATTTCTTAAAGGTGGGGTAGCACCAGAGAAGAGAGACTTACTATTTTTGATATTTTGCTTTAGACTTAATGAAGAGTATTAACTTATCTATATAAATAAAAAATATTATTGACTTCTTCTCTATTCCCTAATATTCACTAATATTCACTATACACTGTATATGTAGGGTTTATGATAGTGGGAATAACTAACTATTGAGTGCGGCGAATAGTTTTCATATTGCTATCACTTGTGTAAAGCCTATACTTATCTAGGGTTAGTGCCAATGGTGCATGGGAGCAGCTGGTCATCCAAGCTTTGTAGTAGCCGCCAACCTTGCACCCAGAAAACTTTGAGGTGTCAGAGGCTGGCAGTATAAGACAACGTCTGTCCCTCAGTCCCTCAGCTTCTAAGTACATTGCCAGCGCATACCAGATAGAGAAGTATGGAGCCGGAGTGGGTCTACTGCCACACTTGGCAAGTGGCATCTGCTCATTTGAGTGTCATGATGGTAATAATTGCTCGTTGCAATCCGTGACTCTTAGCTCTTCTTCAATAATTTCACACTTCTCCACTTAAAAAAAAAAAAAAATTTAGTAAGTAAGACCCTTTATTGACATAAAGCACTTGAAATGATCCTATTATAGTAATTTTTGGCATGACCAATACTTGTGGCTAGTTGTGTTTTTTTCCCGTTATCTACTGGGAATCATTCAGATGAGTATCAGGACATTATCAATAGCTGACAACTTATAAATGAGAGAGAAACTCTTCTGGAGCCACGACCGGCTTTCCAAATCGATGACCTGCATCAATAATTGAGCTGCCCTCTTACAAATAAGTGTTAACTGTCTAATTACTTTAACGATCAATCTTTTTAACCCCTTTCCAGGGCCTGAGGAAGGGTTACTGCCGCCCTAGGCTAATATGCTCAAAGCGTTGCTTTACCTTTCATGCCAGGCTTATACCTACATCCAAATTCCAGGCATCTGCCAAAGATCTTGTACTGGCGCCCCCTAAAGTCACTCACCTTAGACTGCAGCCTAGTGAGCTTAATGGTTGATTGTGCCTTGCCTCTTCCAGACCAGATTCAGTTCATACTGTACCCCTTTCATCAGACTTGTCAAATGTTTGCACCATTTTTGGTTTCTCAAGGGTATATCTAAAGCAATGTCAGATATTATTGATCTCACTATTATTCAACAAGATGTTTGATCAATTATATAAATGTTTTGATATGTGTCCTTGTTTCGAAGATCTCTAATAATTATATAAACTAAAATTGGTTTATGTTTTATATCTGTTATCAATATATCTCTCTTTGTTTTTGTTTTATATATGTTTTTTTTTTCAAAATTAAGAAGATCCCAATATCAATAGCAGGAAAGGGCTAATCCAGAGGATGAAAGTAATAGCATAAAAAATGAGCAAATTTGCACTTCACCTGAGACAAAACTCCAAGCACAACCGAGGCGGAGGTCTTCAGTGCTTTTTTTAATCATAGAACACACTGGAACGGAGTTCCGGCACCTTTTTTCGACGGATTCTCCAAGTTTTAAAAGTTTTAAAAGTTTAGTTGGAAAAATCATTAAAACGGTGCATCCGGCTGCTTGAGTGTCGAGTCCGATGCATGCAAACTTTCTCCGCGCTGGTTGGGATGGCACTGCTCGGCTTGTGATTGGTTGTGTGGTAGCACGTGAGTTGATGTGAGTTCCGGCACCTTATATGATTGTGGACATTACTGTGTGACATAATCATGTGACCTGGGGACATTACTGTGTTGGATTATCATGTGATCTGGGGACATTACTGTGTGACATAATTATGTGATTGGGGACATTACTGTGTGGCATTATCATGTGATCTGGGGACATTACTGTGTGCCATAATCATGTGACCTGGGGACATTACTGTGTGATATAATTATGTGATTGTGGACATTACTGTGTGACATAATCATGTGATCTGGGGACATTACTGTGTTGGATTATCATGTGATCTGGGGACATTACTGTGTGACATAATCATGTGACCTGGGGACATTACTGTGTTGGATTATCATGTAATCTGGGGATATTACTGTGTGACATAATTATGTGATTGGGGACATTACTGTGTGGCATTATCATGTGATCTGGGGACATTACTGTGTGATATAATCATGTGACCTGGTGACATAACCGTGTGATATAATTAGGTGAGGTTTGGAATTTGTGTCTGGGTGATTATTACATGTGTTACATGCTGTGAAAATAAAAGGGAACAAGCAAGTGAACAATTCTGCATTTTAACAATAATTAGTCCAGAAACAAATGATGCAAATCCCATCTGTATAAAAGAGATGACTGGCCCCATATCACACGCTGTATCCTCCCCTGATCTCTCGGCCATTACAAGCAAATTTTGTGTTTTTAACTCGCTCACACAGTAAAGTTCTGCTTGTTTGTCTTACATAATTTTCTTTTACATGACAGCAGTTGCTAAGAAACAAGACCCTCACAATACTTTACTTATCTCTGTGTTCCCGATGATTCCGCTCAGTTTCTATTAATAACCCTGAAAAGATTTATTCCATCTCGAATCCTCCACCAAAACATAAACTGTTCTTTATGTTCGGTATATATTGATGTTTGCTGCTATTATGTTTATGTGTCATTGTCATCTGATGATAATATACTTTTCTGCATATATGCTTTTAGTATAATCTTCTTTTATCGTTTTAGTCCATGGCTTTGTATTGACAAAGTTTTCTTCAGAGAGCTGCAAAAGTGATGCAATGTTTGATTGAGATATTGAGCGGCACACAGCTGTCCTGCTGCTGGGAATGAAGATCTTGGTCATTGCATGCTGGCGTTAAACTTACTGCGGCAGATTCAGAGCTGGAGATTCAGGGCAAAGCAGGTACAAATGTAGACCTGAGCAAAGCCATGTGCAATGTTAATGGGGCTCAAATGAAGATCTGATTATGGAGCTGATGCGGAGCTGAGCTTCCCTCTATTTCTCAGGCAGAAGCGCAGTGAGAATAAGCACTGAGGATGTTCAGAGCTGGAAGCAAGCACAGAACGATTGGCACAGTCTTCCTATCCGCCAGTGTCCGCATCAGTCAGCCCTGCGCTGGTGGAACAAGGAGCTTCACAATATTTAAATGTCACAGTAAAATGGCCGGCGCTTGTTATTTACACTATCCCCTGAGATGGTGTAAGTTGTTCACGAATGTTTAGTGAAAAGGGCCGCAGTAACAGGGAAAGGTGCCTGCACATTCGTGAACAACATACACCATCTTAGGGGATAGCGTAAGTAATAAACGCCGGTCATTTTACTATAAAAATGACCATTAAAAATACATATATATTTAAACACGGATGTACATATTTCAATCACTTTTAAAAATATAAATCTGTGCATAAAGTCATTATTAAAATATTTTTGGAATAACCGCTACTAAGCTCTGGAATTATGTAACTGATTCAAAAAAGCCAATTTAAATACATAGAAATGTGGCATAAGACTCCGACTGCAGGATGAGACGTCCTCCCTCTTCCCTACATCACCAGGGGCGCAGGAATGAACATTTTCATGGGGAGAGCCCCTTTTCGTGAGCCGTCTCCAGGCACCATGGATCTACGATTATTAAGGCGGCCGGTGTCTACCCTACAATCTGGCGACAATGAGACGGCTGCTAGCATTTAACCTGTCCGCAGGCCGTAATCGTTCGCTCTCTCTGTTCCATAGTTGAACAACTTACAAGAACAGTCCATGGGAAGTGCATCTCGTGGTCTCGTGTGTCTGACTGCAAATTACGATAACAAAATGAAGAAAATATTGAAAATAGTGTTTGCAAGTCGGACGGACGGCTGATATTCGGTTGCGTGACTTAAAGTTACCCTATGGTAATCATGCTTAATGGCCTCCCTTCCCCTGCCAACCCAGGGTGCAGGATGCATGCCACAGGGCCCCCTGTTCTGAGGGGCTCGTGTGCACTGCACACCCTGCACCCATTATAGATACACCAATGCCCCCTGGCACACATAGCATCCAAGGTACAGTAGGACATATATGTTCCAATTATTATCCTTTATTTATAAGGCACACACTGCTGATGTAGCACCCTACACTCTCACAGAGCGTGCAACAAAGGTACAAATCCATAAATAATGTGACAGAGGAAATTGCAAAAATGAAAAAAGGACAAAGTAAAATGAAAGTAGATGCAAGATAAAAGGAGATTACACGAGGTAAAGCAGGAGAGAGGGGAGGCGTTAATAAAAAGGTGTGTTCAAAATGGTGAACTGTCTGATAGATCAGGGCAGAGAGTTCCAGAGAAGGAGTGCAGCACGGGAGAAGTCTGGAGATGGAAGTGAGATGAGGTGTTGATGAATGAGGCAAGGAGACAATCAAATGAGGGGCACAGTGGGTAAGAGGGGGTCTCACTGGGGTACTGGGGTCAGGTCCAAAAAGGTATGAAGAGGGTTTTTAAAGTGGAGGGGAGCATCTTGACCTCCATTTTGTTGGGATAAGGAAGCCTGTGACATTTGGTGAAGAGGAGAGACTGAAGCGGAGTAATAACAAAGAAAGATGAAAAGATTTGCAAAATTTTCTAAAGGGGGAATTTTGGGTTAATGGAAAACCAGAAAGAAGATTGTTGCAGTAGTCCAAAAGGGAAATGATTATTCATGAATTAATGTTTTTGAAGCTTACAGAGTAATAAAGGACCAGATCCTGGAAAAGTACCAGTACTGAGATAATATAAACCCCATGCAAATTGATCAGAACTTCCTTCAATTGAGAGGTCACCACCAGTGCTGAAAAATCAGGATAATCCTGTGAAAACCAGGACTGTTTGCAGATACAGTCAGGTGGTTTATCTCCTTCACCAGTTCTACCAACTCCTCGATCAGAGGCTCGAGGTAAACACATTGATGAC
Source organism: Limnodynastes dumerilii (assembly GCA_011038615.1). Lineage (NCBI taxonomy): Eukaryota > Metazoa > Chordata > Amphibia > Anura > Limnodynastidae > Limnodynastes > Limnodynastes dumerilii. The sequence continues at coordinate 34,584 of WWET01005189.1, forward strand.
AAGTAAAACACCTGGAACAGCAAGGATACGGAGAACCTTGTCTAAATATAGATACAGTGATTCAACACCCTATGACAACACCTTCATAATGTAACACTTGATGTGACCCGTGAACAGTAAAACAATGGCGTCTCCTGTAGAGTAACGGAGATGATATACTCTCTGAGTAGCTGAAATTTTTATATTTATATATAGCACATTTTATGCAAATAATCCATTCTATGGAACTTTCACCAATTCATTGCTCTGCAGAGCATTTAACTAGCTTTACATTTAGCTATAGCTATACTGCAGAATATTGCACCTTTGCTTAAGGAGTAAATAGTATGTGAGACTTGGGGCCAAAAATCCGAAATACCTGCAATCAGCTCTCGAAGCAACAGATGGGAAGGGATATGATATTGATAGGATGCACTATTCACCCCTCATTCATATGTAGCTCACCTCACTATGCACAAGCACGTGTGTCCAATAACCAGGGTCTACCTTTATGTTTCAGACTCTAGCGCACAGAAAATGTCTCTTCCCCAAGCCCCATAGCAGCCATGTTATTTGTCACTTACTGGACCTGACTCTTGGTTGTGGGCATTTTGGTGAAACTATTTTCTCCGTCATACAAATCTTTTTAGAAAACGGACACAATTTTCATAGCATCTGCAGACGCAACCTTAGAGCTAATGTTGCTTTCACTTACAGGGACGTATTCAGAGATCCGTTTTTTTTATGTACGCAATTATACGCATGGCCGAAGCAAGGAAACACCCACCAACACCCCCGACACTCCCCTCTCCCGGACGTGCGGTCTGTGACTTACGAGTCCCTAGACCACTCTGATCTTTACGTGTGTACTTATGAGCATGTATGTGCTCCGTCCGTGCGATTCTTGATAACCGCCCCCCCACCCACTTTTATGTCAATTTTCAAGTACGGATTTCTACGCCGCCCATCCGCATGTATGTACCCAAGTGCGATTCATATGCCAGTGCCTAAAGCACATACAAGCATATTCAATGTAACTTACGTAAATAAAGTTATTACACATGCGCAATTGATCCGATCCTAAAAATACGCACACAACTCGCCACTAAAATGGTTCTCTGAATACAGCCCGTACTTACACCGGGATAGGTGAATTGTGATGCGCCTGAAATGATTACGTATTTTTTAACTGAACCGAGGATGTAAATTGTGGAAACAGCCCTATTGCTCTCAAGGATGGAGCCGTCCACGACACACATAAATAACTGTTAGGTTGCAAGATATAGTAGAAGCAAATGGATTGTGGAAAAATGCAAATGGATTGTGGAAAAATGCAAATCACGTGCACCTGTGTACTGGGAATATGCAGTATGAAATTCACAAAAAATGCTATGTAAAACATAAAAACAAAATAACCAAAAAAATATATAAAAAAAACAACAGCCCAGCACTGCTTTTACCAGTGGCTAACCTACCGGACCGTCCCGAACACTGAAAGTCTTTATGACTGAAATACCCGCAATATCAGTCATATAGACGCAGCAGTGATCTGCCAGCCGGAATTTCAGTCATAAGCCTCTCTGCCCCCCTTCCAACAGTGGAGTTGGGTGACTGGGACTTGGTGGGTGCACCAGCGGACTTACCGATTCACACTTTCAGAAAACGTGTTATGTTGTGATACAAAACATATGGTAGAGTGAGGCAATCGGTGGTCATTTGGTGCCAATGAAAGGATTAGCTGCCCTGTGATTACAGATCTCCACTCATTGGATAATCGCAAAGCCGCATGCAAGCTAATTGTAAGTCTTGACACGGTTCAATAAGCTGATTTGGCGCCACCTAAATATACAGGAAGAAGCTCTGTTTTGTGTTTTGTCTGATAATTATTATCTGAGTTCCTACGTGAATGAGACTGTATTATGGGAAACAACAGGAATCTTCCCAATTGTATCTGATTATTTGCATACTCTGCATTTTAAAAAAGTGCAGAGAGGGAGACAGAGAAAGCTGAACAATTTTACAGAGTCCATTAACCTAAATACTTTTAAATAGCATCATTTGTACTTTTCTGAGAAGGATATTTCTGGAACGTTAAGTCATTAAAATAAAATACACTAAAGATGCATTTGTAGAGACGTTATATTTGTTTCCCTATTGCTGTGCACTGTAATTTTCAGCTCTCCCTAGTACACCGTGTATATCATTAACATTCATATACAGTCAATTTCCTATTGACCAACTGTCAATATTTTTACCAATACTGGAGAAGGGCAGCAGCAAAGACATCGCAATTTACTAAGACACATATGAGGCACAGGAATTAATTGGGAGTAACACCAAAAAGAATGTGCAAATCTGCACCAGGGCAGGAGATAAATTTATAATGTGCAAAAGGAATTCAGATGCATTACCAGGGGATGCTTTCTAGATGACTTGAAGCTCCCATCCACCCCTAAGACAGTTCAAAAATATTCTCTGAGAAATCTGTGGTTTTGTAAACGTGTATTTCATTTTCTGGCCATTAGTGGCCGCTATACAGCATCCTGCTTTTAAGCCTGCTCCATCTCATCTATCCTTTCTGTTCCTCGATCCCTTCCCCAAGCACTACAAAGGACATTGACTGATCAGATGAAATGACAGCCTGCTCTGTCTCAGTATGTGCTGATCTTGTGTCCACATTGCTTTCAAAGATACTGATAACTGAATGTTTATGTGTACAAAAAGACAGTTTGTGTCTTAGGTGTGTGTGAGACACAGGGTTCTTTTGTGAGCTATATGATAAGAGTTAGACTTGTTAGTATCCAATTAACTTGTATTATGACAACAGTTTGATATATGTTTCTCTGTAATAATGGGATATCGGACATACCCTAATATGGGCCTAGTCCTACGTTTTGTCTTCACTTTCTTTTAGCTATAATAGTTACATGTAATTAAGACAGACAATTCAGCGAATCATAGAACGTTATGCAGATTAGCTTTCCACCTAAATGTCTAATGATTAGAGTGCTATAAATATGTAATCTAAAATGTAATAATGTAGAACAAGTCTTTTGACTGGGCAAGCCTGTGTCTGTCAGTGTGCTCTGCCGTCCTATATTGATGATAACTCTATATGACTGCTGCTTAAACTTGGATCCACGGATCTGCCTGAGCTAGTAGATTCCACAAATGATACTTGATCTGATTCCATAGCCCCTGGCTGTCAGAAATCTGTCCGAGCAAGTGCTAGTGGTGATATAGAGAACACTCAGAAGTTTATATTATGTGGCCCATCATTTGTGCATCTTGGGTATTGCTTCAAATATTTGTAATAATTTGTAACTCATTTTTTGCTATGTCAGTCATAGTCCATAATGAAAAGAGGTCAAGCCGTCGCTGCATTGACTGCAAGCCACCAGTGCAAGCCTTTTACACGTTCCGAATGTGGTGAGTACTCAATACGGGTGATCTGCACATGCACAGAAATGGCAGTTAGGCATCTGAACATACAGTAAAGGTTGATTAAGCACGGGTGTGGGTCCCCACTAAGAACAACACTTTTGAAAGGGCCGTTCTCTTCCAGCCACCTTCCCACAGCCTAACCCTAACCCTCCCTTCCAGCCTAACCCCAAGTCTCCCTTCCCTGCAGCCTGACCCTAAAACTAACCCTCCCCTTCCATGGCCCTAACCCTAACCCTCCCTTTCCCGATTCTAACCCTAACCCTCCCTTTCCCGATTCTAACCCTCTTGCACACGCTCAAAGTCCCAGAGAGGTTACTGCGGCGGTATCTGCGGTGGACGGCGTTTCCAAAAAAAGAATGGGTGATTATGCCGGACGACATACTCTCCCATTCAAACAAGATAAGATTACAAAGACCCTATTCGAAATAAAGACTGGCAAAATTATTTTTCTTCTGTCTCTATTTATAAGGCAGTATTCTGGCTGGGAACACCCACCGATTAAGCACTTACGTCGAATTCCCCATTATACATCAGCCCAATTTTAGGTGTGCATAAAAGTTAAGGTAAGGATCAGGACATGGAAGTTCTGTATGTGGGAAGGAAGTGTACAGGAATCACCCCTACAAAATATAGGATCGCACTTACATAAGTTCCTTTCCGCTGCAGACTCTTATTAACACTCTTCGTACTTACAAGTCGATCCAGTCCAAAGTTATTATTATTGTTGGTCACAATAACATCCTGATCCCTGTTTATCTACAGCTAATTCTCTGTACTGAACGAATCATTTCACATAACCGCTTAGAAATCTAATGGATGTCTTGCCATCATTAGCTATGTTTTACATTTACATGGTATATGACTGAAATGCTAAGCTCACCATGTTTCCAAACTACAATCTGTAACGAGACTGAGCATTACATTTTCCCTGTCTTAGTGCACGGATTTCTGTCCAATATTCAGTAACATATGAACACAGAGTCCGTCAGCCAAAACTCTCGTCAGTGTCTGAAACAAATGTGCCACCATTGTCACCTGGACAGTCTGTCGAGTGCTAAGCTGGTCATTAGTCACAGACCATTGGTTGCAAAGACCTATTTGTGATGCATCTGCTAATGGCAATGAACATGCCTCGTCCGAAAACGCAGGCGGCTAATGAGGAGAGAAAAAATGTCTTTCCCAACCCAGGGACGCGGTGAAGGAAGCCACGGATATTTTCCATCTAAGGGGGGAAATAAACAACTTAAAGATAAATATATCAATCAATAACATTGGCATTGCCGTTACACAATTACCAGCGCCCAACCAGCCTGCTCAATGAAATCGTTAACTTTGATTATTGCAGGGTAATAGTAAGAAATTCTATGACAGATGCATTGTGATTGTTACAATACCGTCATCTTAAGTATTAATGATCTGCAGCCAGACAGGTAATGGACAGAAAATGACTTGCAGCGATGAAATCTACTTTCTGTACATGTTAACGTTTGTTTAGCTGTGAGCCCACATACAGTACAGGGATCGAACCAGACATAAAGGCAAATCGGCCCACATTCAGCATGGCGTAAATCTGAGCACAGTAGATGGGCGGGTTACGTGCTATTTTTTACTGCATATCAGGTTCCTGGGCAAGTAAGGCGTGGGGACATTGCTGTGTGACATAATCATGTAACCTGGGGACACTACTGTGTGACATAATCATGTGACCAGGGGACATTACTGTGTGACATAATCATGTGACCAGGGGACATTACTGTGTGACATAATCATGTGACCAGGGGACATTACTGTGTGACATAATCATGTGACCAGGGGACATTACTGTGTGACATAATCATGTGACCAGGGGACATTACTGTGTGACATAATCATGTGACCAGGGGACATTACTGTGTGACATAATCATGTGACCAGGGGACATTACTGTGTGACATAATCATGTAACCTGG
>WWET01005189.1:40181-50541 GCA_011038615.1 Limnodynastes dumerilii
GGACATTACTGTGTGACATAATCATGTGACCAGGGGACATTACTGTGTGACATAATCATGTAACCTGGGGACACTACTGTGTGACATAATCATGTGACCTGGGGACACTACTGTGTGACATAATCATGTGACCAAGGGACATTACTGTGTGACATAATCATTTGACCTGGGGACACTACTGTGTGACATAATCATGTGACCAAGGGACATTACTGTGTGACATAATCATTTGACCTGGGGACACTACTGTGTGACATAATCATGTGACCAAGGGACATTACTGTGTGACATAATCATTTGACCTGGGGACACTACTGTGTGACATAATCATGTGACCAAGGGACATTACTGTGTGACATAATCATTTGACCTGGGGACACTACTGTGTGACATAATCATGTGACCAAGGGACATTACTGTGTGACATAATCATTTGACCTGGGGACACTACTGTGTGACATAATCATGTGACCAAGGGACATTACTGTGTGACATAATCATTTGACCTGGGGACACTACTGTGTGACATAATCATGTGACCAAGGGACATTACTGTGTGACATAATCATTTGACCTGGGGACACTACTGTGTGACATAATCATGTGACCAAGGGACATTACTGTGTGACATAATCATTTGACCTGGGGACACTACTGTGTGACATAATCATGTGACCTGGGGACAATACTGTGTGACATAATCATGTCACATTATAAGCTGAATGGTGGCTGTATCATTGCCAAAATGCTGCAGATTTTACACAATTGGTATTAAGAACGGGTAACAATATACACCCGCTCCCAATAGCAAGGCTTAGGTTTGTATTTGGCTTCAAGAAGGGACAGATAGGGTTAGGCTTCAAGACATGGAGGGTTAGGAATCAAGAAGTGGAGGATTGGGGTTAGGCTGCGGGAAATGGAGAGTTGGGGTAAGGGGAGAGTTAAGGATAAGGCTAGGATGCAGGATCTTACCTGTTGGCGGATCACTTATTGTCGGCATCCATACCCATTACAGATAGTCTGGGGAATGGTGGGGAATTTTACTTGGAATTTTCATTTTTCTGTAGTAAATTATAGTTGTATTTTGCAGCCTATATATTGATTGACTCCCTCTCTTTTATTTGTTTACACAAGAAGTATGGATACAAAGATGAAGGCATATTCATGTATACTGAACGTCTTTATAATACTCAGTATAACTAAATACATCATAATGGCTCAAGTGGTTGCATTTCATCTACAGAGCGCTAAGGTGGTCCAGTCTCCTCTCACACACTGTGTGTCAGGGGCTTCAGGATTGGATCCAGAATTCTGATCCAGAGTTGTTGGGCAACAGATGAGTAAACACACCACTCGCTCCACATCCATCCTATTCAGAGCTGGGACTTTTGAAGCTCTGTATAGAAAGTTTAGAAAAGATTGCATGCGTTTTAAACATGCACATACGTATAGGCTGAGGCTGCGAGGTCACAGAAGCCGGACTGTGGAGCTTAGATACTGCTTTTTAATCTAAGATGCTCATTTAGTGACACAGTGGGAAAGTTAGATTGCAGTCCATTAGCAAATCATTAAAGGTTTGTTTATTTACCAATTAACAGCTGCTGGATCAGACATTGTTTGATCTCTGCAGGAAGCCGTTAGTAGCTAATTGTTAAGTAAACAAAGGTTTAATGAATTCTGAATCTCTGCAGGAAGCTGTTAGCAGCTAATTGTTAAGTAAACAAAGGTTTAATGAATTGTGAAGCTCTATTCATCTTTCCCCAGCAGATTGGTCTACCATGCTTGCAATTTTTCACCATATATGGCTGAATTTTCCCTGATTTTGAGAAGACTTTATATGAGCACAACTTTGTGATTGCTAGCGTAAGAAAATGTATTAAAAAATAATGATGGTTTAGTTTAAACTAAATGTAATACATGTGTAGGGCTGATTATTTAGGTTAAATAGGGGCATAAAAAGATTTTAAAATTCCACTCTGTTTGACACACACCGGCTCTGAGCTGATGTAAAAGTGTTTGTGCAGTGAATCCATTTGGCTAATGAGCGTGGCAGAAGCACAAAACTGTCCTCTTTTAATTTAAACCTTGAGCTAGTGCGGAGCAGACAGATACGGAAACAGCTGTACGAAAGAACTTCCGTTGAAGGGGCCGGCACTTAAGTTCAGCATGCCTAAAACCCCACCATACAGGCATGCTAATTAAGTGTTGCGGGTGGGGAGAAGCAGATCCCTCCGGTAAAGTTAAGTTTCCAGAACTCCGTAAGAAGGAGGGTAGTGTCGGGGTCATGCCCCCCTCCTCCGTGCTTAATTGCAGAGCATTGTGTGGATGTAAGTCACAAGGAGTTCTGAATCTGGTCATATTATATTAAAGTGATACAAAATATAATGGGCTATATGAAAATCTGTTAATAAATATATAAATAAATAAATAAAACTACCATGAGCCGAGGCCGCCATATTGCTCTCGCCAACTCTGACAGATGAAATGCAAGTCGCGGGAAGTCAACGAGACGCTACTTCTGCTAATGGTGAATTTCTTATCTGTTCAGGGCAGGCAGACATTATCTCTCACACAGAGTAACGCTATTTATTTCATCCGAAATTATACATTGCTTTAACCACTAAGACTATATTAATCTCTTCCATTTTTAATCCGTCGATTGTTTACATCGAATATTTTATTTGACATCTTTGGGAAACTCAGTGAGCAGAACATCATTAACCAGATTTCACCCTCCAGCTCCCTGAATGGGTCCTTTATGTCCATCCTTATCTTGGTTCCCCTTTCAGCGAGCCCGTCCAGCATTGATTCCTCACCCCCATGCCGTGCTGCTGAATGGGATGTGATAATGGCAAAGAGATTTACTCTCATCATTCTTAGAAATCTGTTACGGCTAAGTAAATATCCTTAATATGAATCGATGTCACAGACAGAAGTTAATTGTAAAGCAAATAATTTCTTAGCAATTTGCACATGGGTTCATTTCATTTATAATGGTTTATTCATTTCAAAGGCAAGTTAATTGCACAACTTATTTATTGACAATTTTTGTATAGCTTTGTGGCAGGGTGAGGAACAGACACATGGCTGGAAGGGGTTAATCTCCTGGGAGTTTAGAACACTCCACCCTTCCCTTCCAGGAGGTAGGTTGTACTCATTATAAACCCTTCAGACCTAGTGATAAATGTCGAAGGAGCCAATGGAGCATAGTTTGGTGTTCCATGACCCAGGTCAAACCTCTGGCCTGCAACCTGACCTGCTGAAGCTGTAAAAACTTCTGTTTGCTGTTTTGTTGTGAGTGCATTTGGACTTTACTTTCTGCATTTGCCTTTGTTTGCCGCATTCAAGATTTGGACTTTATGCTGACAATAAAAGCAATTTGATGGTGATCTCTGTTTCCAGCTCCTAAATTGAAATAACCTACTTCAAGCACCTAAATATGTCCCATTACGCTTCCATAGGGTACCGTTAACTGTACGTGTGTATTTACGTGTGTATGTCACTTATGTATGTGCGTACATGACAAACCACCCCTCACATGCCCATTTAAATGCTCCACACATACGGAAGAAAACCACGCCCCTCTGTACGTATGTCCCTAAGTGCGATTCAGAAGTCTGTCCCTAATGGGTTTCCGTGTCTAAATCCTACGTGACTTGCGTGGGAAAAGTTACTATGCCTGCTCCTGAACACGCACGGAAAACCATGCAAATAGAATCTGTGAATACGGTGTTAGATGTCTGGATGGAATGGATCCCAAGGAATTCTTTTTTCAGTGAATCAGATGCATGAAAATCATAAATCATAATCCAGAGATATTAGAAATGATTTCATATAAGAATAATGTACAACATTCCTTCTGGGTAGGGAAAAAATGACTGTATGAAAAGACTTATTAATCCTAAAGTTTAAAAAGCGCAAATATAATTTGAATGATTCAGCTGTTATACAACATTTAATTATAATATTTGACAAGATTACCCAGCAGTGTATTAAATACATAAAGTGGTATTTCTCGCCCTAGAAATTGTGATACATTTATGAAACATACTGTATTCTTTTGAAATTGTAATTACACGAGGACTTAATAATAGAGGGAAGAGACTTCTCAAATTGCCAACTTTCAAGGGATCTTCAGAAAGCTCCTCTTCTTCTTGTCTAAGTCATTAACGAACTAGTGACACTTTCTGCAGAGAAATCTTTCTATCAGCCGGATTTAGGACAAGGGGGTGGATAATGACACTGACAGATTGTCCCCAAACCGTCTATAGTATATTACCAGGAAGAAATGGATTATATATAGAGATGAGCGCTTTTGTTTGTGTGAAATCCAAGAGATCTAAATTTTGGGGTTAGGAATCTCCACACCAAATTCGGATCTCAAATTGTGGCAAAACACCATTTTCCTGGAAATGTCAGATCTTTCGTTTCTTATGTCAGTAAAATCTGTGGTCATTAGGAACACACCTTCGATTCTCATTGGCTGTAGGAGAGTGTATAAACTCTGTGCCCATTTGAGTCCTCTGTACCTAGCTTAGTTTAGTAAACTGCTCTGCCTGCCACTGCTGTGCCACATTATGTTTCATAGATGTGCTCTATTCTGTTACAATGCCTGGTGTTGGTGCTGTTGCTCTGTTACTTAGTTTAGTCGCTACAGCCTTTGTACCTTTCCACCTGATTTCCTCTTTTTCTCACAGTCTGGATCCGGTTCATCATTAGGAGTTGCAGCCAAGGTGGAGAAGTGCAAACCAATTGCTTTACAAGATGGCTGAACACATACTTGCCAACTCTCCCAGAATGTTGGAAAACTCCCAAATTACTGCAGAGTCACCTGAACCCCAAGAGAAAGGGCAAAATAGGTCATTACAATACATAGCTTGGTGCATATGGAGTTGGAACTGTGGTCTTAAGTCTCAGTGAACTAATGTCATGTTATTGGCTCCTTCCTCCATAGTAAAATGCTTGCTCCAGTTTCCAGGACAAGCAGAAAAGGTCGGGGGTCACCCCAATGTTTTATACATATACTGCTAGTCTTGTTAATCTCTTTTCGTGAGTGTGGGTCCTATTTCGATAGGACCATTCGCTCCCAGCCAGTTCCAAACTGGCTGGGATATTGATTGCTTATGCTTCCATGAGACATAGCAATTGATCCCTGGAGCACCGAATACGGTGCTTTGAAATGTAAGTAAATATTCTATCCCCAACCCACTCCCTAACCCTAAACCTAACCCTATGTCTCCCAATGGTAAGTATGCCTTCTCCTAATTCTTACCCTAACTCTAACCCTCCCCTTACATACACCTTAACCCTAACCCTCATCTACCAGCAGCCTAAACCTATGACTCCACCCCCTGCAGCCTAACCCTAAGACTCCCCCGCATAGCCTAACCCTAAACCTAACCCTAAAATTCCCCCCTCACAGTCTCCTCTCATTCGAAATAGAGACAGCCGAAAAGCAACTTTCGGCTCCCCTACTTTGTAATTACAGCCAGATTATAGAACATTTGATAGCCTGTTAGCTAATCAGCATGTGCTTGTGTCTCCCTCCATTGTTTGGAGAACTGAGAAGAGGTTATGGACTGGGATGATGATTGTCACACTATCCATTAGGTCTTTTAGCAGATGAAAACAGGGTTCAGTCTAAAATCAGCAATATCACAAGTAGATCCTCTACTGAAAATGAAAAAGGACCTTATCACAATCAACTGACGCGTTTCAACTTCGAGGAGACTCTTTCAAAGTCGTTTCTTCTGTAGTTCAGTCTAGGCGCCAAATACACAGGGACCAATGCTAAGAACCTCATTAAGTTAATTAGTCTTATTGCTATGTCTCATCAGATCAACATTGTGACTCCCCTAGAGCAAGTACTGCCAAGACCATCAAGGAGAGAACATACTTGAAAAGCACAATAAATCTTAATTTCAGAAATTTTTTTCCTATTGTATTAAACTATTTTGATGTCTTTGGTTTATAATAATAAAGAAAAAATAAACTAAACTAAATGTCTCCCAGTGAAATGTTGACATTGGAATCTTGAGCCCCGTTATCAGTACGGTAATGTGAAAATGCAGTGAGTACTTAAAAGAAAAGGAAAGAAACGCGTTCCCAAGTGAAGCCATTTATAAAGTTATGGCTGCAGAAACTCCAGATCTAATTAAGTCATTCACATGAACAATGTGGTTTCTACAGAAGTTAGAAGCGCACAAATTGAGTCGTTTCTGGTAGAAATGAAAATCAGAGTATTAAAGTGTCCTTGGATGAAATGCTTACATTGTACGGTTTAGTTCTTTCTTCATTAAAATGTTTGTAAAGTTTATTTTACATCTGGCTGGGGAACATCCACAGATGTTCTATTGACTCTGTAAAATAAGGATGGCTTATGAGAACGATGGAGTGTGGAAGAACAAGGAGCAGCACATTTTTTTAATCATGGAAAAGAGTCAATATCGTGTCTGATCTTTTTCATCAGTGGATTTTAGGAAAATTTAGGGGTGTAAGATTTTGTAAATGTCAAACCTGATAATCTTGACTAAGTAGTAATCCAATATTATAAGTACAATAGCTGATGTTAGTTTATATAATTTTATATATAATTCTAGGGTCCACTCTGTCAGTCTTTACATTGGTTGCCTGTATTTTACAGAATCAAATACAAAATCCTTTTACTAACCTACAAAGCCATCAATATGAATGCACCCACATACATACAGTGGGCCTGATCCAGACCTACGACCGCAATCGCCCGCGAGCATAGTGTACGTTCGCCCGGGCGTATAAACTTTCACGCCCATAACACTCCCATTGATTGTACCTGCTTACGGCGGCTGAACCCAACCCTAAGTTTTTCCAGCGTACGTGCGAATTTTCGTACCGATACGCTGGTCGTACTGGGCTTAGCACGCCCATACTGTACATTTTAAATGGCTATCCCCGCCTCTGTGTAGTAACTCGAGCGTCCAGACTATCGTCGTACAAAACGCACGCCCCTTGGGCGAAAAATACGCTGATAAAACGCTCGCTGTACGCTCATGTCCTTCGGTCGACCGGAAGTTGTCATACTGCACATGCGTAGTGCGTTTTTTTTCACGAATTTTCGCTTACGATCGGCGTACTATCGCTTGCGGCCGTAGCTCTGGATCAGGCCCAGTATCCTTGCTCATCTCAAGATATATCCCAGCTCACACTTAGATCTTCACAGGACATACAGCTCCTCTATACTAACCATATGCTCTGATTCCTGGTTACAGGACTTCTCCCGAGCTAATTTGTGAATAGTCACTTTGCGATTGCTGAAAATTTAGAAGGAGTTTATGCAGCGACAAATCAAGACGAGATCTGCTTCGCCAAAAGGTAAGATTTTACCCTAACCCCAACCCCTTTACTAATCCTCACCCTAACCTTCTCCTTTTATTACCCTGACCTTAACCATCTTCTGCAGCCAAACACTCCATCTTTCGAAGCCTAACTCTAACCCTTCATCTTTCAGAACCTAACCCTAATCTTAACCCTTCATCTTCCAGAGCCTAACCGTAACCTTAACCCTTCATCTTCCAGACCCTAACCCTAACCCTTTATCTTCCGAAGCCTAACTCTAACCCTCCATCTTTCAGACCCTAACCGTAACCTTGACCCTTCATCTTCCAGACCCTGACCCTAACCTTAACCCTTCATCTTCCGAAGCCTAACTCTAACCCTTCATCTTTCAGACCCTAACTCTATCCTTGACCCTTCATCTTCCAGAGCCTAACTGTAACCTTAACCCTTCATTTTCCACAGCCAAACCGTGACCTTAACCCTTCATTTCCCAAACCCTGACCCTAACCTTAACCCTTCATCTTCCAGAGCCTAACCGTAATCTTCACCCTTTATTTTCCAGAGCCTAACCGTGACCTTAACCCTTCATCTTCTGGAGCCTAACCTAATCTTCTATGTGCTGCAGCCCTCTCCCCGCCGTCCTTGCATGCCACCGTGATCTGTCCCTGTCCGCTAATGGCGCCTTTCACTATAAGTACCCATTCCCACTGTAAAATTTTGAAATAGAGATATGTTTGAAAAACGATACAGGTGCCATTCAGCTAAAGACCGTATCATTTTTTAAATAGGGCCACTCGTACTGGCAACTGCATCCCTTATACATAGAATAATGTCTGCAATATATAATGTATCTGGGTGAATAGAGAAACGACGAGCAGCTAAAATTATATTATTTTATTCCATATATAAACCAATAAGACCATACTTCATAATAGATGTATACTTAGCATATCAAGATGTAAACACGGCAAAGATCACACATGCTGCTAATTTATACACAGTAATTATTGTCATCATTGTATTAATGAGATGCACGTTTAAGATAAATGTCTGGGGTTGTCTCTGTACATCGGTGACTTTCCAAACAAAATGGCTGGATTAAATAATCTGCGGCAATCCACGACACAATGCCAGCAATGGTTTAGACGTAAAACCCTAGTAAGCCGCATAAGACAGAACAGACCGTTAGCGGTGGGTGAGTCTAACTGTCTTCAGTATGTGGTATAAGGAACATAATTAAAAAATAAATCAATAAAAACCGCATCATCCCATCCCCCCCATATTATAACCAGCAATAGCGCTTAAGAAAAAATATATACAGATGAATGCTAATTTAAGTGTCTAGAATAAATAGTTGGGAGTCATTAGTGCAATAAATGAGGTTTATTAAAATCTGAAAAATATATAAACACAGAATAAAAAGCTCTGTCGCAGGCTAACAAGGGGGGGGGGGGGGTGGGAACCACCTGGGAAAATGGAAAGCTGAATATATATAGCGGAGCCTGAGGACCGACTCTGATCACTGGAGCTGCAGAATACGCCATGCGAGTATAGCGAGAAAACACACACAATTTAATATACACAATGAAACACACACAACTATAAAAATAGCCGTTGATAAAAGTTAATGAAAACTTGAATGTGAAAGAACACAAATAGAATGACGTCTTACAGATTGGACTTATAGCGAGAACGGCGCTGACTCATCAAACTGCGAAAACTGACCTCGGCCATCATGTAATCGCCTGGGATGTGATCTATCAGAATGCAGATCATCCCCAGACCCTCATAGATGAACCCGCATGAGAATCAAATTCAGCAATAGCTGTGATACAATCGCTGGAATGTGTAAGCACCGGCTGTACATTCATATATATATATAACAGATTGTAAGTCCTTCATGAGATCGATTCCCGGACTAGGCCTTATCTGTGTGGAGTGTGTATGTTCTCCCCGTGTCTGTGTGGGTTTCCTCCAGGTGCTCAGGTTTCCTCCCACACTCCAAAAACATGCTGGTAGGTTAATTGGCTGCTGAGTAAAATTAACCCGTGTGTGTGTGTGTGTGTGTGTGTGCAGGACCGCCATCAAGGGGGGACAGCCGGGCCCAGTGTCCCGGGCCCGAAGAGAGAGGGGGCCCGGGATAGGCCCAGGCCTCCTCTCTGTCCTGCCCAGGACACCAGGGCCGTAGCTAGGGTGGTGCAAGGGATGCCGCTGCCCAGAGCGCGAGGAGAGGGTGAGCGCAGTGACACTGGAGTGCGAGGAGTGGGTGAGCGCAGTGACACTGGAGTGCGAGGAGAGGGTGAGCAGTGACTCTGGAGCGGGAGGAGAGGGTGAGCGCAGTGACACTGGAGTGCGAGGAGAGGGTGAGCGCAGTAACACTGGAGCGCGAGGAGAGGGTGAGCGCAGTGACACTGGAGCGTGAGGAGAGGGTGAGCGCAGCATTCAAGAGCTGATCCAGAGTCCATGTATAAGTCTGCCCTTTTGATATTTTTGGTATGCTCGACAGCAGGGCCGCCATCAGGGGGGGACAGCCGGGCCTAGTGTCCCGGGCCCAGACAGAGAGGGGGCCTGGGATAGCCCTAGGCCTCCTCTCTGTCCTGCCCAGGACACCAGGGCCATAACTAGGGTGGTGCAAGCGGTGCCGCTGTCCAGAGCAGAAGGAGAGGGTCAACGCTGATGAATCTCCTTCAGCTCCGCAGAGAGATTCACAACGATTTCCAAAGTGCCTGACAGTGTGCACAGCTCTGCTAAAAAGTAATGCATGGTGTATTATGCATGCATGGTGTGTGTGATATTATGCATGGTGTGTGATATTATGCATGCATGCATGGTGTGTGCGTGTTGGTGTGGTGTGTTATGCATGCATAGTGTGTGTGATATTATGCATGGTGTGTGATATTATGCATGGTGTGTGATATTATGCATGCATGGTGTGTGTGATATTATGCATGCATGCATGGTGTGTCTGTGTGTGTTATAATGCATGTATGTAGTGTGTGTGTGTGTGTGTGTGTGTGTGTGTGTGTGTGTGTGTGTGCGCTATTTT
>WWET01005189.1:78950-93884 GCA_011038615.1 Limnodynastes dumerilii
TTTTTTGCGTATTTTCGTACGAAAATTCGCACTGCGCATGCCCAGTATGACAGCTTCCGGTCGGCTGGACGACATGAGCGTATAGCGGTCGTATTGTGAGCGAAATGTTCGCTCGAGGGGCGTGCGTTCAGTACGACGGTCGCCTGGGCGCTCGTTTTACTACACGGAGGCGGGGATAGCCATTTAAATTGTACAGTATGGGCGTGCTAAGCCCGTACGCTTTGCGTATTATGTGCGAAAATTCGTACGGCCGACGGTAGTACCCAGTGTAGGGTATAGCCGCCGTAAGCAGGTACTTTACTATGGGAGTGTTAGGGGCGTGCATGTTTATTCGCACGGTCGAACGTACGCATTCGCCCGCCGTGCGAAATTTCGTAGCTCTGGATCAGGCCCTATATGTCATTTAGTTATTGCAAACCATACAGTGGCTTATTGCAACAAAGATTGTTTTATTAATATTTTCGCTCCGGCTACTGTTTATTTATTTATTTTTTATAATAATGAAATAAAAGTTACATTTTATATCTCTTTCTCTATTTGATCAGTAGCTGCTTTCTATACATTAGGTGATTTTTTGGTGTGCACTCACATACATCTTTTTTTTTTTTTTTTTTTTTTTTTACTTACTGTATTTACATTTTGCTTTGCACATGTATTGTATTTTTTGTTCATGTATTTTATACCCTCTGTTATTCATTGTATTGAATTTTATATGTAACTATTGTCTTTGCTATTGCCTCTGTACGGCGCTGCGGATACTGTGTAGCGCGTTATAAATAAACGTTAATAAAAATAATAATAATAATATTACACAGATACTGACCAGCGTTACTATTACACTGTTATTAGACTTTACAAGTAAACATCATCTCACATCTCAGTTTGCAATGGATTACATTTACCTCCTCTGCAATGTCCATGTGCAATTTCCCCCCTGATTTTCTCTTACTTTCACACTCAGGATGTGGTCCTTTATTCTAAAAGTTGTAAAATGTTCTGTCCTTCCTCCTGCCAGCTCAGGGGGTTGTCAGTCCGGATGAAGTTCAGTTATATACTGTATAAATAAAGATATATTCTGCCTGGCGTATTAGAAAAGTCAATAAACCGCAGTTAAATACATATTGATGACGACTGTTTTCTAGATCAGTGACTGCCAGCTCTGAGGTGAAATGACAGAGACATCTTGCACATTCAGTACCATGAAACAAAAATTCCTTACTGACCATTTCAAGTAATGGAAAGTTTAATGTTTAACCCAGAGAGACACAATCTGGTGGGATTAGAAGGAGCCGGAGGAGTACAGAGGATCTTTCCCAGGTAAAGGGAAAGAAAGAATGCAATGGACCCTGTAATCTGTGATCTGTAATCTGTGATCTGTCATACATATGAATGAAACTGCAGTAACATTTTGCCATTTGATCACCAGTGTGATCTCAGGTGTTAACTGGATGGGCGGGACTTGATGACATCATCTAGTCCCACCCATCCCTAGGGATTACACGGGTGCATGGGTGTCGGGGCATGCGGGAGATGTGCCAGCTCTCCCGCGATACTGGGAGTATGGCCTAAATTTTGGGATTCTCCAGGATATTCCGGGAAAGTCGGCAACTCTGACTTAAGTCTCAATGAGTATGCCGGGTTCTGTATTTTTTTTTCTCCCACAATCCTCAGTTCAAAAGAAAATGTGAATTCACAAAGGTCCTGGAAGTATATGCAGAATCGCTGTACAGGGGGTCGGAACATCGTGACATCATTGATTGGTAAAATAAGGACTTTCCAAAAATCCAATCAAGCAATCAGGTGTCCTTTCTAATGATTCTACAGAAGCATTGGAGCATACACACTGATAAGATACCGATAGAAACAGTTGTTTATCTGACCAAAATACAGTAATTGTATGGTGATCGCACAATAATTGATTAAAAAACACGTGTGGGGGGGTCCCCGGTCCGATGGTCTGCCTTCAGAAAAAAAATACAGCTAAGAATAGTTAGTTGGAATAAGTAGAAAGTTACTTGAGAGAAGTTTTCAAACAGCTCAGCAGCGGGTTAGGGTTCAGAGCACCAACTTTGGGAGATGAATGAAGAGTTTCAAGATTGGTTCCAGAATTTTGGCACATTTTTTGTCTGGTAAGAGATTGGTCCTTGAGTAAAGAATCGCGATGCGGAACAGAACTAGCTTTGGGGTCTTTTCTTCAGTTCTTCAGAGAACAGATTCCAAGGCGTTTAAATGACTCAGTGAGCTGTACCAGGACCTAATCACTGGTCACTAAAAAAAAACTTTCCCTAAAAAATCCTGAAAAAGATTCCTGGCCAAGTACCCGGTTAGAGTCTCCACCTTGTGGATGCTGTGTGCCAATGCAACGGTTATCTGGTGTCTACTCTTCCTTACAGGCAACCTGACTTCCCAGGAAATGGCACCCACCAGATCTAATCGAAGCCCATCCATGACTCTATTGATTTGTTTGGTCACAATTAAGCTCTATTTGCAGTCTGGAAAATAAAAGATAAAGTGTAATTGGGTCTCTGTGATGACTGCGGCAATCGGACCCATGCAGATATTTGTTGAATATGACTAAGAATGACAGAGTAATAACCAGGAACACACAATGTTGGTTTAGTCCATTAGTAGAAATCATTTCAATGGATTAGTTAATGTACAAATTATTACCTGGGGAAAAATATTCAGTGTAATGTGTTTACTCATCGATCAGCATCTAACACAACATGAGCAGTGAACCTCAATGTCCATAATCGTACACGGAACACGCCATTCACGGGCCATGGCGGAGAAGGCTTTGTCTAGTCACCCATTACATATTGTTTAATGCATTCTAATGGAAGAAGTATTTTGCTTATATAACAAGGACATCATAAATTGCAACACAAAACCTCCCTAATGCTTTGTGGCAATCATCGTGTTATTTCTCTGACTCCTCATGTGACATAATGACCTTCCTACCATCCCGCTGTCTATAACGAACGCCAAGGATCGCCCTAATAACGGCTCTGCCAGCGCTGCCCCAGTCTGTCACTCCGTAACCTCTCTGCAGACAGAACGAGAAATCTTATGTAAATACATGTTTCTGTTATACGGATCATGCTCCCATATATCATCTGTTACCTACAAATGATTCACCATGGTGACGCAGCCTGCCATCTTGTTCTTATGCTAAGAGCTTCTGAAAATCCCAATGAGTGATTAACGCGATCGTACACCAGTTATCAGGCCAATCACCCCTTTTCCATCTCATGTCTTTGACCTATGTTAAACGCTGTCATTGTTCGCCTACAAATAATTTTATGAAGGACAGAGCTGGCGTAATTAGCACCCCCAATACCTGTGATCTGCACTATAAGTAAACGTGGCACTTGGCGTTGAACATATGGTGCTGATTTACTTTGAAAGTGCTGGAAAAATGATGTATAGAATATAATAATGAATTTGCGATGTCACAGGTTTGTATCTAACCCATAAAAGATACAGGTTACAATGTCACATAGATACACAGAGCTCCATTGACTGAGGGCTCTATTTATAGACTCACCTTTAAGTGATAGTGATCGTTTTTAAGAGAAATCTGCCACAATCGCTTAAAAATGACGTTTTTCCTATTTAGAAATCATGCATCGCCAGGGGTAATTATAGTTTCCATGGGATGCATGTCGCTTTCACATTGCATCGACGGCCCGTTCTGCATAATGCAGGCCAGAGGATCCTCATATTTATACAATAGGGAAACGGAGTTTGTCACTCCGCTCCCAGTGTAAAACTAGCGTTAGCTCGGGTTGCCGTTAGGAGCTGTGTGCGGAGAGTTTTCATTCACTCCCTGCGATAGGGCTTTAAACTCCTCCCACCAAATCATTTGATTGGTGCAGAAGCGGGGTAAGTCGCATAAGGAAGCATGCTGATCCCTTCATGCATTTGTTTTTTGCAAACTCCCTGAACCACCAATGTTTCCCCCCCCTTGATCCACTGAAGCATCAATAAAAAGATAAATAAGATTGAACCTATATATATATATATATATATGTATATGTATATAGGCTCAATCTTATTTATCAGCATGCTTCCTTACGCGACTTATGGCACAGGGTCGAGTGCGTATTGTCCATGCGCGACAATTTTACTGCATCGTCGAAACTTCATTAACGAATGAAGCGCCGACGATGCTGCCCCTTCTATCGTGGGACATCGAGGTCCTGCGCAACGAAGGGGCATCTCTACAAATCTGGTAAACGAAGTGTCTGGGCTCGCTGCGATGATAAGCCTGGAGCACTATCATTCACCAGATTTACAGGATGCTCTATAAATAGAGCCCTAAGTCTTGATTGCTTCATTATCATGCGATAACGACTGTATTTATGTAAAAAAGGGTGTTATTGCATGAAATCCAAGTGATCTGCATTTACAAAGCACGGAAATCAACTGTAATTCTTTTGTTCTATATGTTGTGGCTCTGTGTTAAATTTTTTTTGTTTGCTGCGCCTCTGACCGTATCTTATTAGTCTGTTATAAGTCTGTATTTGTCTGTAAGGGAATGGGGGCCCCAAAAACATGAGGGTACCCTAGCCTTTAGTTTCAGATTTACGATATCCTTATATTTATCCCAAACATGATTAAATTGTGTTATCCTCTACCCCCCAGATGGGAGGCTCTGCCACTTATCAAGCACACTTTCAGCAAAGTAATTTTTCAGCAAATTTCCTCTGAACCTACCATCCTACATTTATATTTGTGTTACACCTCTTCCTTTAAATACTGCCCCTCTCCTGTCCATGACTATAATATGTGAAAGCTGCTATCATAACCCCCTCTCCCTTCTCTGCTCCAAGCTATACATGTTACTCCCTCTAGTCTCTCTGTATGGTGTGTGACACAGGCCATGCCCCATTTTAGTTGCTCTTCTCTGCTCCAAGCTATACATGTTACTTCCTCTAGTCTGTCTCTGTATGGTGTGTGACACAGGCCATGCACCATTTTAAATGCTCTTCTCTGCTCCAAGTTATACATGTTACTTCCTCTAGTCTGTCTCTGTATGGTGTGTGACACAGGCTATGCACCATTTTATTTGCTCTTCTTTGCACAGTCTAATGTTTATGTTTATGTCAGGGTTGACAAATTTTAATTTCTTCACCCTGGGAGATCTCGGAGGGAAGAAAGAAATGCTGGTGTGGGGGCAGGGCCTAATAATGCAAACGGTGTAATAAGCCCCGCCTATCCTAACTAACGCAGGGTTGCCGACTTTTTAAAGCTTCCCTCCAGGAGAACCCGGAGGGAAGCCATAGATTGCTGCAAATCGCGTCATTAAGTCCCGCCCCGTCAATCATTCATGTAATCTCTAACGTTACATGGGATGGACGGGGCTTTATAACATCATCAAGCCCCGTCCATCCCTAGTATTTCTAGGGATTACAACAAATATTAGTAGCTGGTCGGGACTTGCGTGAGCTTTGCCAGCTCTCCCTGGAGAATTGCCCAAATTTCAGGAGTCTCCCGGATGTTCCGGGAGAGTCGGCGACCTTGTACTAACGCAACGGGGAATGGGACTGCCAGAAATGTGTCAGTTCTGAAAATTACAGTAGGGTTGGCGACTATTAAAGGATCCCGGATATTTTAAATGCATGCAGGAGGTGGGGCTTAATGGCGTGATTTATGCAAATTGCATCATTAAGCCCCTCCCCTGACTATTAATTACCCCTTTCGGCATTTCATAGGGATGAGGGTGGGGCTTGTTGATGCAATTTGCGTCATCAAATCCCTCCCTGTCCCTAGCAACATTAGTAAACTAGTGTTGCCAGGCAGGGGGGCAGGACTTGAGGCCGTGTTTCATGGAAACCAAGAGCCTCAATCCCCTTGTGAGAGATTTTCCGGCTCTCCTGGGATACCGGGAGAACTGCCCGAATTTCGGGAGTCTCCCGGACGTTCTGGGAGAGTCGGCAACTATGCTATAGTCCCAGGCCTCCATCTGAATAAAGGCCCCACACACACTGCAGATCTCCAGACCATCCACCGCAGTGCATAAGGATAAATGTCCTCCTCCAAACCATACTATATACTGGGGGCCCATACAAATTTTCAGCCCCAGGTCCACATGGCCCTCAATCCAGCCCTGATTACAGGAGTCTCCCGGGGACTCCCGTAGAGTCGGCATCCATGATTTATGTCCTTCTGGAGATATGGCTCCAGAACTGAGCACAGTATTTCAGGTGAGGTCTGGTTTTCGCAGACCTCTGATAACTGACCCCCACGCATCCGATAATCACAGATTCGCCGGCATAGAAATTCGGTCCTCAGATAATCGCCAATATAAATAACATAAATGGGGATTTTGTCATTTCGCAGTTTTTTATAAATTCCCTCCATGTTCCGTGTGATGCCAGATGCAGCATCAGACCTAGAATACACCAGCAGCGTGATTCAGACGCCATTGCTGTCTGCTGGGTATAACTCACAACCTAGCTACAACCTGACAGAGTTAAATAACACAACAATCGCCCCGGCAGACAGAGCACTAGCTGACAGGTTATCCATCGCCTGCAAACACCTAAGGTTGTCATAATGCAGCAAAACACTATAGTTTAGAAATAAATGCCCTGGGCCCCTACGGCTGCCAACCCTGGGAATAATTCCAGTTGTGTTCTCCGTCACGCCAATCTCTCTCCACGATGTAGACAATATTTCCTTTACACCGAGGAGCGTTTCAACGAGCCCCAGAGCCCTAGGTGAAATGCGCTGCAGACGCGTAAATCCTGGCTCCTGGTCTGTGACCCGGTCCGTGTCACTCCGGCTGTGGCTTTGTGTGTGGTGTCAGTGTGGAAGGCATTTGCTGTGTATTTAATGCTGTGCACATGTTATAAGATTTCCTGCTGCTGCCTGTTACAGGATGACAGACAGCATGGGAAAGTACGGAGCAGGGGGAGCACCACTACAGCCAGCAATCCTTCGCCCCTTCCAGCTCTGTCCACTGATCAGCTGCAGACACAGTGCACGGGATTCACACCTAAGAGGCTCCGGCTTCTCAGCTGCGTATATTTAAGAATGTACCTATTGCGCAAGCATTGTAGTACATTCACGCAATCTACGTAGCAGTTAGGTCTTTAAAGAGCACATGGAGTAGTTTAGTAAGGAGACGCTAATGTCGTCTTGGGGGGTGATTAGGTAGAAGTGGGTGTGGAGAGGGATTTAGATTAGTCGGGGAGGGCGGAGAGAGGCAATGTCCATGCAAAGTTTCCTTCTACACACGGTATGATAAGGTAGCCCTAAGACCATAAGGTACCGAAAAATGGGGGTCGGTTTAGGGGTGAGTTAGGTGCAACTGGACTGGCACTCTCAGGGCCAGTCCAGTGGCCCTGAGAGTGCGCCAGCCGCCATGATGTTTCCTTGCGGTTTTTTGCATTGCGCATGCACAGGACTAAAATGAGTGCAGTTGCGGCTGACTGAAATCACAGCGCAACTCTGACGTCTGAGTATTCCGCACCGAGGGGCGTGTTGGGGGAGGGGCGTACGCAATGGACAGTAAGGGCGGAGGGAGGGGCGTACGCAATGGACAGTAAGGGCGGGGTCACGGCAAGGTCATCTGATCCTGGTCATAACATAACACAATCATAACAAACATTTGCACCTTCTGCAGGTCATGTCTACGTCCTGGGGGCAGTATACAGCTGTCACGGTCTGCGGCGGAAAGCGCCGCACTTACCTGACCACAAGCCGTCTGGCAGCGGCTTCCCCACGATGTACCACTCTCCAGCCCTCCAGAGATGCCACTTCCAGTGGTGGCAGCCTCCTGCAATAGTCTCCATTACAGCCTGTGTGCTTGTGTCTGGGATTAGGCATCTGCATCATTGCCTCTCTGGTGCATTGGCGTCGCCATCTTGCCTCCTGTCAGGTGATTCCCAGGTGATTCCCAGTAGCCACTCAGGTGCTTTATTATAGGACACACAGACTATATGTCCCATAATAAAGCTCTTTATGTCTCCTTAATTGTGCTCAAAGTAATCTCCTTAACAGGGCTCTATATGATATAAAGGCATACAATGGGCTATAAACTGAGCAAAATGAATAAGGAATAAAGATTGTTATTATGGGAAATATAGACTGTATGCCCCAAATTAAAGCTCTTTATTCCCTTAATTGTGCTCAAATTATAACTGTAATAGGGCTCTATATCATATAAATACAATTGGACACCTACTGGGTGGAGCAGCACACGCCCCCTAAGAAGGCTAAACATACCCCCCATCATTCCCCCTATGTATAGCTCCATGTATGAGTGTATGTATGTATAGCTCCATGTATGAGTGTATGTATAGCTCCATGTATGAGTGTATGTATGTATAGCTCTATGCGTGAGTGTATGTATAGCTCTATGTGTGATTGTGTGTATGTATAGCTCCATGTATGAGTGTATGTATAGCTCTATGTGTGAGTGTATGTATAGCTCTATGTGTGATTGTGTGTATGTATAGCTCCAGGTAGGTTCCAGTGTGGATCAGAACCTTAGTGGGAAGTGTTAATCCCCCGTTCAGGCCCAGAATGTATCAAGCAGTTGTGTTTTCTTTCTTCTGACTAACACGGACAGGAGAACCAAATCCATATTTACTAAATCCCCCGGTTTATGGAGTCCAGACATGGCTCAGTGACTGAGGACTGTTGGAGACAAACCCTGCACACCCTTGTACAAGTCACTTAGGAAATTACATTATTAGCAGAAAAGGTCCATCCATATGTTTCCTGGGGGTAGAATGAGAGCTGTCATATAATGAGAACTGCAGTCAGATCAGATAAAAACAACTGTTAACACCGATCACCCAGGTCTTCAATTTACGGCCCACCGGGAACATCGGCCCTGAACAAACCAGCTTAAATAATCATCTACAGAGAAGGATCGAGGTCTTGTGAATTCACGGTAACATAGATTTTATAGTTCTATAAGATCCATGCATGAAACAGACAGCCCACATTGATTATTATTAACAGGTGTTTATATACAGAGCTTTACAGGGAATATTTCACACTCACATTAGTCCCTGACCCATTGGAGCTACATACTAAGGGCCCTAACACACACACACACACACACACACACACACGCCAATTTATTCAGTCAATTAACCTTCCAGCATGTTTTGGAGTGTGGGAGGAAACCAGAGCACCCGGAGGAAACCCACACAGACACAGGGAGAACATACACACTACACACAGATAAGGCCTAGTCCAGGAATCAAACTCACGACCTCGCCACTGTGAGACACAATGCTACTCACTGAGCCACCGTGCTGCCCTTGATGGTTATTTTCCCTTTTTGAGAGCTGTTTCTCTGTAGCCTAATATAAGGGTCTGGAATGGGTCATGGGAGGTCAATCCCCTGGACTTAGACATGACCTGAGGCTGGTGCAAATGTTTTGGCTAGGAAACATCACTGAATAACTCTAAGGACCCGATTCAATTAGCTTTGCGCTGGCGTTATTTGTGGTGTGAAGCTAATTGTTATTGGGGAGATATTTATGTGCACCCCATAGACTGTGTATGAATATGTACTTATTTTTCATACCATATATGACGGGAAAATTGTACCGCAAGCTTTTTCCCGTCATCGCAGCTAACTGAATCGGGCCCTATAGCTGGTCATGCACCAGAGCGATTATCGGCCCGATCTCGTATTTATTGTGTTATCAGCCGAATTATCGTTCAAGTTTATGGTAACGATTTTTTCGCCGATCATCCAATAATCGTCCAAGAATCCCTTGGAACGATTATTTGATCTTTTGACATGTTTGATTTCAATCGAGGCAAAGCAGACGATAATCGTGAAATCTCTGCCGATAAAATGCTGGTGACATTAGTACGGGAAATGAAAATTATCGGCAGGTGTGTGAGCAAATGCGTTTTTTTTTTTTTGTTTTTTTTTTTGGGGACGATAAAAGTAGATGAGAAATCTGAGCTTTTTTTAACATTTTCTGACAATTATCGGCTGAAAATAGTGTAGTGTCTGGCGCCGATATAATTTGGAAAAATCGTGAAGATTTTATGCTATTTTTGATAATCTCTCTAGTACACGGTCAGCTTAATACTGTTTCCCTTAAATTTGCCCCTCCTACAATTCATCAGAGTTTTACCCTGGTGTAACTTTCCACCTGTTTTCCTCTTATTGGTCCGGATTTACAGTTACGTAGTTTCCGTCTTACGTACATTGTTTTAAGAATTGAGCTACTACGCATGCCGCACTTACGCAATCTACGTTCAGGAATGGTACGTAGATAGCGTAATGAAGCTACTGCGCATGCTTAGTAGCTCAATTCTTAAAACATCGTATGCAAGACGGAAACTACGTAACTGTGAATCCGGGTCATTATCGCACTCCAGATCCGGTCCAATCTTGTTGATCAGACGCTGACCTGTTCTCTTCGCCTACAGCTGAAACGTTTATTTTCTGAATTTTCAATCGAGACATTTAAGGTTTAGCTGGTGGACGGAGTGGGAGCTGTATATCTTGTGCATGTTTATTGCCTCTAATGCAGCAATAAAACGCAATGTGTTTTGTTTAAGATGAATGGAGATTGATAAACTCTGAGGCCAAGAACGGAGGAAAGAATTGACTCAACCTTCTGGACTTAAAACTTTTACTATGAAAGAAATAATGTAGGTTTTTATTCATCTTATTTATTGTCCTTTATTATTTATTCATTTATTTGTATTTTTTTAATTTTTGTTTCTAAACAGTACATTTTTTGTTAAATATTATGTAGTTAGTTTAGTTCATCTATCCCCAAATCACAAATGCAGCAAAGGCAAATGCAGAAAGTAAAGTACAAATGCACTCCCAGCATATTAGCAAACAGAAATGTATACAGCTTCAGCGGGTCAGGTGAGAGGTTTAAAGGTTTCACCTGGGTTATGGAACATCAAACTAGGCTTCATTTGGTTAGACATTAATCATTAGGTGAAGGGCTTATAGAGAGTGCACCCTACCTCCTGATAGGGAAGGGTGGAGTTTCCTCCAAACTACCAGATTAACCCCTTCAGACCATGGGTAGTTATACACAGAATAGTCCCCGGTTACATATTGCTTGTGCTTCCTCTATGTAAAATGTCCAGTCATTGGAGTTATAGTACACAGTACAATATATGTGATATGCCGTTGCCTTTTCAGCAAATGCTATTTTGACAATAATACATAATGTTGGTTGTATCAGTTTAGCTTGGATTCTAGTTGAGAAAATGTTTATTTTGGTACAGGTAACACTGCCATAAGATCTAATTTCGGCGACTCGGCGTTTACACTTTCCAGGGAACCTGCTGTGATATTTACTGTTTCCGGTACTTGTGCCAGGGGATGCATTTCCCAGCACAAAGGGACGGTTTTCGGGAATGATGCAACTAAAAGCTTAATTTCAACTGCACCCTTCCCGATTCCATTATAAAAATCTACAAAAAAGTACCCGTTCTGGTTGTGTTCAGGCTGCAGGAAAGGAAAGGGTGAGAGTTAGGCTCTGGAGAGGATAAGGTTAGGGCATGGGATGACAATGGTTAAGGGTAGGCTGTGGAGAGTGTAGGGTTATGGTCAGGGTTAGGCTGTGGAACAAGAATAATTAGGGTTAGGGGTGGGTTAAGGTTAGGCTGTGGAGAGCAGAGAATTTAGGTTAAGGTTAGGGATGGGTTAGGGTAAAGCTGTGGAACAAGGATGGTTAGGGTTAAGGGAGCATTAGGGTTAGTCTGAGGAAAGTAAATGGTTAGGATTAGGGTTAATAAAACTTACTTTTAGCCGTTCCGCTATTTAAAATTCGTGCAGTCGCAGGGGCCATCTCTTCTCAACGTAGACTGTAAAAAACTGACGCCAGTCGGCACCTGACAGTCGCCAATCAGTCTGTCACAAGACAGATTTTGTAAGCGATAAACCACATTCCTGTGCCAGTTCCCAGTACTTGTGCGCTATGCTCTGCAGTAGCTCCCTGGCTACTGGTTAGGGGCTAGGATTAGGGGCTAGGATTAGGGGTTAGGATTAGGGGTTAGGAGTTTAGATTAGGGTTAGGAGTTTAGATTAGGTGTTAGGAATTAGGATTAGGGGTTAGGTTAGGGTTAGAATTATTGTAATGCCAAACAAAGATGTCGCCATTATACAGTAATATTCAATTAAATATTTTCAGGCCAAATTATTGTTATGGCACTAAGGGAAGCAGCAGTGATGGTACAATGGTAATGCCATACTGGTAAATCTATGTGGTGTCAGTCAGGGCCATTGTGAGTCTGTGTAGTATCTAGTGTTAGAATGTGTGACATGGCCCTGATTCACCAATAGGCTGCGGGGGGGAATTCTGTAAGCCTCTTGTGTAAATCCCCTTGATGTGTAACATCAGCGCATGTAGAAGGGGCCGGCACTGAAGATCTGCATGCCTAAACCCCGCCTATAGGCATGCTAAATAAGTTTCGGGGGCGGGGACAAGCAGTACCACCCGGACACAGATTCGTGCAGTTAAATTAAGGCAGGGCTGTGGACGGAATTGTCCAGAACTTCATAAGAAGGAGGGGAGTTCCGGGGGTGTTCTCCCCCTCCTCCGAGCTTTATTACACAGCTCTCTGTGTACGTCGAAGCTCTGAAACTGGTCCTATGTCACTTCTATGTGTCCTACGCTCTAAGCCGGTGTGGCTTTGTCTATGCGAGCCTGTGACGTTATCCTCCGGGAAATAGAATTCATCATGGGGACGGGGCTTAATGACACAATGTATGCACGCTGTGTTCAGTTCTTTAGAAGGACATCAATGCATTACAGATACATGAAAGTCACATGACATAGATCCCTTTCTTCCTCAGTAGTTTCTAATGTAGAGCCAGCCACAGACAGAGACAAGGCCTGCCCCGCCCCTGCAGAGCATTCATTAGTGGCAGACCAGGCACTGCTCACTGTTGGAGCAGTTCTGGTGCACAGTGCATCCTCCCAAGCTCAAGCACCCCACACGACTGCACTGCTTGAACGGGTCTTGAGCACCAGGACATAACTCCTAAGCAAAGCTCTTCATAAGATGTCAATAGCCAGCCCTGTAACTGATCATTAGATTTCCAAACCCCGGGCTTGCCTGAAGTAGAGAAAAAAAGACCTTTGTGTGAGCCCAGTCACCCAATGGCTCCATCAGAAATAACCTCAGCCTGATAAATGCCACTAATTGTCACACTGCAGTGACTGCAGCTTATCCTGAAATATAAAACAAGAGGAGGTTAATGCACCTATATGTGTGATTTGTGTGATGGATGCCCCCAGCCACGTCCCTTTCCCTAATAATAGCCAAAAACACAATATAACACTGTTTTAAAATATAATAAATATGAATTTCTTTATTTATTTACTATTATTACATGTTGGATCTAAGAGGGATAATACTACTGTTTATGCCGCTTTCAGATTTCCGTCCCGGCAATAAACTGGGCGATTTGCGCTTTTATTTTTCTTTACAAAAACCCTGGTTATGTCTGGGAAATTCTGGGTTCCGGGTCTGCCCTGACATTGTGAAGGGGCTATGCGTTGCGCCCAGGGAGGGACTTGTCTACTATTGCATAGCAACAGTAACAAATCCCTCCAATTGGGTGTAGTAGGTGAAACCCGGGTTGAAAACCCCAGGTCAGCACCTTTCATATTGCCACCTTACCAAGGTCCGACACAGGAAAAACCCTTCTTTTTTGCCGTATCTAAGTCCCGGGTTATTAGACCCGGACTCAGGACCCCAGTACCTTTCAGATCGCGCCCAAAAACCTGGATTCTTGGCCAAAAATCTTGGTTTTTAGTGGAGATCTTAAAGGGGTATTAGTCTAAAACTGATGGGGGCCAAAGAAAGCCGGTCAACAATAAAAGCCGGTTACATATTGAACAAACAAACAAAAGAAAATCAACAAACCAGGCTCTCTCCTACTGCCTTCTGCCCTGCACCTAAACTAGGGAGACTGCTGAAAATCCAAAGAAGAAAGAGGGTCACTTCCTGTCCTACGTGTCCTAAATACCTTCCCAGGGAAGACAACTCCTCCCAGCACTTGCTGCTCAGCCAATCACTGGAGAAGAAGGTGAGTGACATCACCAGGGACCACCCACAATTAGGAAGCTTTACTGTACTTGTTGCCATGCCCTTCCAGCTATAACAAACACTACGAAAATGAAAGCTGACTTGGGCCACAATCAGTAGCACTTGGGGCCACTTGTAGCCCGCAATTGACATCTGAACTGTTCTGTAGTTTAAAAAGAAAAACAAATAAGCGATACTCTCATCGGTGAAGGGCTTTCAATGTCTTTGCAGAGTTCTTGAAAATATCTTCAATGCATAAATTAATCTCTTAGCGATACTCCTGAGTCCAATATTTTCACAGCTGAAGTGACAGGTTATACAGCTCTTGCCTCCACTTTTATGAGACAACCTGTGACCCAAAACTCATTACAATTTCCACTATATGGACAAGCGGGGTTTATGGCTGAAGCCTGTAAAATCAGTGATTGCTAATATGCAGCAGCTAAATTTCACGCGTTCCGTGTATTAAAGCTATTTTTAAATTCAGATGTTTGGATCCAAAGCGACAGATACTGGGAAACTTTCTGACAATTTAGAGTTATTGTTAGCATCCCATTCCAACTCTATTAAATTATCTCCCTCCACTGAGCTCATGCTTTAGCCAAGCTGCTAATTTCCTCTTTTATTTCTCTTTGCTCCGCTTTACAAGAAAGATTTTTTATTTAAAATGAGAAAAAGCATTTAAATGTTGTTTTATAATAATTATTTTGTAAAATATTAAATATCCTAATATTACGTTACATTATTATTATTTTATTACACAGATACTGACCAGTATTACTATTACACTGTTATTTATACTAGTACTAGGAAACATCACCTCTCATCTCTAATACTATTATAATAATAATAATAATAATAATAATATAATAGTATTAGAGATGA
>WWET01005190.1:38097-68752 GCA_011038615.1 Limnodynastes dumerilii
TGGGATTACTGGGGAAATGGAGGCACATGGTGGGATTGGTGGGGGGAGGGCTGGAGACATAAGATGGGAGTACTGAGGTGGCTGGAGGCACATGATGGGGAATACTGAGGGGGGCTGGAGGCACATGATGGGGAATACTGAGGGGGGCTGGATACTTTGCAGGACACCCATACACAAACCCTAGCGATGCAGGGACCACCCCCCCACACCCCTGACGGCGCAAGGACCGTCCCCTGGTGACGCATGGACTGCCCCTATGCTTTATACTTTTCTCCCTGAAATGATTTTTCAAGTAGGCAACCATGTGATTCAGAGGTGCACATACACCTTTTTTTTTAGGTGCAAGTGTAGACCTTGCAAGGGGAGGCAGTTTTAAATTGTGAAAGCAGAATTAGAATTGAGAGGTGAAGTTTCCTAACTCAACTTCATTTTATAGATTAAACATAAAACTATGCAGTATTTGAGGTCTATGTGCAAAAGTAAAGTATTATCTATGCATTCAAAAGATTTAAAATTAATTAACACCCATTACTTTGCCAAGCTGTACATTTTCACCTGTTTTACCCTTACTTTCAGACTGCATTTACGCAATCCACGTAAGAAAAAGATATGTAGATTACGTTAAAAAATGACTACGCATGCGCAGTAGTAAAAATCGCTAAACACTGGAAGTATATGTTATACGGGCCTTACTTTGTGAAGAGTTTTCTCTTCATGTTCACATAAAATTGTGGCACCGGTGACTAACTTTTTAACTGACCTTCTTTTCAAAGCAGCCACTGGCAAATCAAATGATATGATTTTACTGCTTTCAAAGGTTCTGTTTTAAGTGATTTTGATCGCAGCCTGCTGTGTCTGACATCTACAGAATAAAATATGTATCTAACTCTGCATGAGGCCCTTTGTCTTTAATGTATATTATAATATACCTGCTCAGGTGAAATACCTCTTTACAGCCTATGCTGGTTATTAACATTTTCCATGGCAACCAGTTGTTCCACAAGAAGAAGCAATACGTTACACATAATTTTTTCTCAAAGCAGGAAAAAAAAGAAAGTACTGTATACAATCCGCCATGGGGACATTTTATCTTATCTTTTTTTATTGTATGATTTTTAGAAGATAAGGTAAAGTAAGGCGGAGCTTAATGCAACCATGTCAGGGGTAATGATGTATGGGAAGACATGCTCCAAAATAAGATTCCCAAGGTTACAAAATCTTACAAAAAGATTTAGCGGCATCATGATTTATACAGGTCATGAACTAATAAATTACAAATGTATCACCTTTTTTGAAGACCTGTGTATGTGAATGGGGAGCTCTGTCTGCAGTCATTTGACATGTGCCAGAAAACGCATCAATCTGTGCTCATGTTTCAAGACCTCTGGGGCCAGATTTACTAAACTGTGGAAATGGAAAACATGGAAATGTTGCCCATAGCAACCAATCAGATTCTATCTGACATTTTCTAGCATGTAATAGGAAAGTAAGAGCTAGAATCTTATTAGTTGCTATGGGCAACATCTCCATTTTTCTTTCCCGCAGCTTAGTAAATCTAGCCCTAGGAATTCTAAGAGGAAGTAAAGGAATTAGAGTTGGGCTGCAATAGCCGCCTGTACTGCAGGTACGTTTTAAATTGAATATCCTGGGCAGCTACCATAATAATTAGGGAATAGTGTCTTTAATGCATATTTCCATCTACATGTGGAACTGAATACCTGCAAGTCAATAAATGATCTCTAATAAGGTTTTCAACCACAAACATTTTAAAACTCACAATCAAATATTCTATTTTCTTCTGTGGACTATGGCTGTTCTGCTGTATGTTCTTTTAGGCCAGGGGTCGGCTCTTTCAGACGGCTGCTGCGGCTTCCTCCTAGAGGGCTACAAGTCCAGCAGCATACTTTCAAATGTTCACTATTTCAGCAACCTCCCAATGATCCAGATTTCAGCGGGACAGTCCTGCTTTTGGGAGACTGTCCCGCTGTCCTGCCCGCTTGACACCTTTTCCCGAGAGAAAAGACTCTCAGGACAATGGTTTTTATTTATTATAATTTTTTTTACACATGGGCAGTATCGGTAATACAGGGCTCTTATGGGAGCCCTGTATGACCAAATCAGTCTCTGTGAATGACAGTGACGGTCACTGTCATTCATAGAGACAGATTTGGTCATAAAGGGCTTCTGTAGCAGCCTTGTATAACCAGCGCTGCTTATATGGACACATGACCGCCGGGAGAGAGACAGACAGTGTGGGAGCGCCGCAGAGGAAGGAAGCAGAGAGAACCAGGTAAGAAAGAATAAGAGGGGCAGAAATATGGAGGCTGGACAAGAGGGGCAGAAATATGGAGGCAGGTCAATAAAACATGGAGGCTGGACATAGAAACAGGGGCATAAATGTGGAGGCTGGACAAGAGGGGCAGAAATATGGAGGCTGGACAAGAGGGGCAGAAATGGAGGCTGGACAAGAGGGGAATATATATGAAGCCTGGACATGGAAACAGGGGCAGACAATATGAAAATTGGACATAGCAACAGGGGCAGATATATGGAGGCTGGACATAGAAATAGACAGATATATGGAGGCTGGATAAGTAATAAGGGACAGACAATAAGGCTGTTTGAACAAACAAAAGAAGGGGCCAATGAGGCTGACTGGACACAAATAAAGAGGGGGCAATAAGGTTGGCTGGACACAGAAAGAGGGGGCAATAAGGCTGGGTGGACACACACAGAGGTGGCAATAACACTTACTGGACACAAAGAGGGGGCTATAAGACTGGACACAAAGAGGGGGCAATAAGACTGGTTGGACACACGGAAGGAAGGGGCAATAAGGCTGGTTGGATACTCAGAAGTAGGGGGTATAAGGCTGACTGGACACAAAATGTTTTTGTTGCATGTGGAAATAAAATGTATTTTCTCTGTAGAAGTTCGTTAATTTGTTTTTTTAATACATAGCGTAAAGGTAAAAAATGATATATGCAGTGTTATCTTTATTTTAGATGTCAAAAGGGTTTTGTGGCTCCAGGGGTTTTCTTTTCTGGGGAAAACGGGTCCAAAAGTGTTTAAGGTTGCCTACCCCTGTTTTAGGCAAATTTTTGAGGTATTTGGGATTATATAGGTTGGAATTTCGGTACTACTGATTATGTCCTTTCTCTAAAAGTGGGAATGTTTACTAGAAAACTAGAAGACATTATATAGAAGCAGGCAAAAATAAAATATCAATAATGAGTGTGCACAAACGATGTATCCAGAGCTGTGCATGTGATACATATGTGTGAAGGTCTAAAACTATGTACAGAAAAGGGGAGTAAACTCCCCTGTCACTCCCCTCTGTCATGCGTAGCTATGGATGCCTCCATGTCCATAGAACAAACTTTAGTTTTAACTAATAAACTCCGCCCCATGCAGCTAATCTGCATAGCTAATCCCGCCCCCAATATGCAGATCCACTGAGTTCCGTGCTCCATGAGATCTGCAGCCGGATCCTCAACAATGTCCGTCTTCCACACATGGCAGTAATTTGTCGATAGGTAGCTATTGTACGTAATCTTCGTATTGTTTCATTAGGTAGATTGCATACAATAGCTACCTATCGACAAATTACGGCAGTGTGTGGAAGACGGACGTTGTTGAGGATCTGGCCCCTGTTGCGTAACATCTGGCATGAGCATGCACAGATGATACTTGCAAGGGGTCTTACTCAAGCGGCTTGCGTAATTAAGTCTGAATACGGCCCAAAGTCATTTAACTTACCTCTTCCTCTTCTACAAATTGGGGCTGAGCCAGACTTTGAAAGTAACGAAAGTGTAGACCTGAGCAAAACCATGGGGTGCAAATGTATTATTATTATTATTGTATGTATTATTATTGTATTATTTTGTATGCAGATTACATACTTTTGCACACAGAACTCACTTAGTGCAAAGCTTTATACTTAATCTTAAAATTAGAGTTGGGATAGGAAACAACAGCTCTCAATTTAAATTCTGTTTGCCTTCACTAGTTATTCAACATGGCTTTGCTCATGACTACAAATGCACCTGTTTTGCCCTTACTGTCAAAGGGCCTGATTCAGACTTAAGAAGGAGCTTGAAATTAAGAAAGGAAAGTTACACCTGGGCAAAACCATGTTGACTGCAGGGGGAGTCAAGTTAATTGTATACTTTGCATGCAGGGATATATCTTTGAATTGCCTACTGCACACAGATAGTGACCAGCTTTACTTTTACACTGTTATTTAGACTTGGGCTGGGAAATGCCACCTTCTACTTCACACTGTTTGCAGCAGATAAAATAGGACTCCCCTGCAATCAACATGGTTTAGACCAGAAGTAACTTTCCTCTCTTAGGACCTGATTCACACTTAAGAATTCTTAAGATTTTAGGTGCGTATATTTAAGAACAGATGCACTGAGCATGCTTAGTAATTTTTCTACGCTATTAACGTAATTACGCAAATTCTGTTCTTATACACTAAGGGCATGATCCAGACCTACGCTCGCATGCGAGCTAACGCTGTAAGTGTAAAAACGGCAGAAAAAACACACTGCGCATGTGCATAGTGACAACTTCCGGTCGTACCAAACACCTTTTCGTAGCGGCGATTCTGGCATCCGTATTGTTTGCGTAGTTTCAGACGACGGGGCGTGTTTAAAGTACGAAGTTAGAACGGATGCTGGAGTTAAGGAATGTAGGAGGGGGAGCCATTTAAATTGTACAGTATGGGCGTGCTAAGTCGTTAATACGCAATGAACGTACGGACGGCCGCGGAAACGAACACAAAAGTTAGGGTAGGGTTTGCCGAGCGTATGGAAGCTAAACTAGGCACGAGCAAAGGGAGTGCCTATTGCCGTGCATCGGTGGTACGTTCGGCAATAATACGCTACGCACAACAGCGTAGGTCTGAATCAGGCCCTAAGAACTTTAAGACTCTAGGGGCCAGATTTACTAAGCTGCGGATTTGGAAAAGTGGAGATGTTGCCCATAGCAATCAGATTCTAGATGACATTCTCTAGTATGTAATAGGAAAGTGAGAGCTAGAATCTGATTGGTTGCTGTTGGCAACATCTCCACTTTTTCAAACTCGCAGCTTAGTAAATCTGGCCCTAGGTTCCTAGTAACATACGTTAGAATGGGTGTTCCATGAATAAGTACCTAGGCAGATACGCAGATTTGGGTGGAGGGAAGCATTTAAATGAGCAAATGAAGGCGCGGTTATGCAGTTAAGTTCCTAAGTACTATCCCTACGCATTCAAATGAGAACCTACAGTTAAGGGAGCCCTATGGCACTATAGTCACATAAGAACCTGAAAACTGGGGGTGTGCCGAGGGAGTTTCAATGCTATTAGGTGCCTATAGTTAGGCACCTAACGCGTTCTTAAGTGTGAATCAGGTCCTTAATTTCAAGCTCCTTCTTAAGTCTGAATCAGGCCCAAACTCTGGATCTGCCCCATCCTTTCTAGAATCACAGCTGTAGCATTTGCACTTTTAAAAATATGATTTAAATATATAAAAACAGAAATTTTACTAAGCATCCGGTATCTCCTCCTTTCTCCTGTAACTGGTACCGGATAATATCCATTGTGAATTGTTACTATGCATCAAACCTAAACTGTTCATGTTAATTACACTTCATGAAAAATACCATATATCTTTATAATGACTACAATCCAATCCAAGAATCATTCAACACTTTACCACATTTCACATTATTATCCTCAGCAGTTTACCATGCTGGTCATATGGTTGTGCTTAGCAAAGTGACAAAGTACCAATAGATCAAATAAATGACCCAAAAAGTGTCATTTATTTGATCCATTGGTACAAATTGTAACCCCCCTTTTTCCTCTGTGCACCTCCTAGATAAAAAGAAGAGGTCCTGAAGATTTGCAGTAGTACCTGATCACTTCTCCTTTCTACTACAAAGTGACAATTACCAAGTACTTACAATGTCAAGCCGTCACCAAAATAATTGCACCCATAAGCCAGGACATATTAACCATTGGTTTAAAGTTCTCTATTTGCTTGGATGACACCAATAGCATTGTCATCATAATCCTTAAACACATACACACACACACACACACACACACACACACACTAAAGAAAACACATGTAGAACTTATAATGAAAGGGAAGAGCCCCTTGGCAAGACTTTGCCTGGCAGCCTCCTCTAAAATGAAGAAGCAGACGGCCCATTAACTCAGACCAATACAGGATGGCTGATAAATAATATTTGATAAGTTAGAAAATGAACAGAGTATATTTAAGACACATCAGCAGCCTGCAACTGGACAGTGTTTAAAGCCATCATATCTAAATAACAAACTTACTGTATTACTATTTTTGTACCGTATAGACATACATGTGTGCCATAAATGCAATCGAAATACTAGCAACACAGTATAAAATACATACTCATAAAATACAGTTTTTGAACACAGCTTTTGTAATGCATTGTATCTGGAATAAAAGCATCATTTGCATTTTTTCCTGGTAACTCAATGTAAATCAGCTTCCTTCTCATCAAACGCCCACATGTTTCAGTCACAGATCACAGATCTAATTGTATTTCTATCATTTTACATGGCTGGAACACTTTCCACACTCACTTTAATTTTAACTGTAATTCGTATAAATATGTTAATCACCTTTACAAACTGCCCCTGGGTTACCTATTCACAAAGTCATTTAAAAAACAGAGTCAAGAGTGATCTGTCTCCCCGCCTACTGTGTATCAAGTGGAAGAAAAATGCTCTTTAGTAGCGCCCTGTGTGGAGAAAATGATATCTGCCTACACATGACTTTAAAGCTATAACTGCATTATTCAGACATTCCTTGCTTGTTTCTAGATCTGATGAAAGTACTTCCTTTATGGCAAAGGTCAGTGACTCAGAATTAGACACATCTGTGTCATCATATAGGATGTAGCATATTTCAGTGTCTACCTTATTGAGAAACCCAAAACATTTATAAACCTCACTCAGATAAAGGCTTTTATATTTATCCATCTTAATCCTTATGTAAAGTTCTGAAAAAACATTTGAAACAACAGTTTAAATACCTCCCCAGATGTTTTTCATTTATTCTCAGTTAATTGACACATTTTGGATTTGTTTGCTCTAGTCTAAAGAAGTTGTGCAAATTAATAAAAAGCATGCGTTTTGTTGCGAGAACGTCCAACTCTCTGTGGGCTGAAACAACTTGATAATGCCAAATTCTTATGAACACTGATAAACATGACTTAAGTCTGACTGTACTAGGGGATTGCACAGAGGTTAAATAACAGAGGAAGGAATCAGTCGCACTGAGAAATGACATATTAGACATTTTCACAGCATGGTTTTTGCTCTGTCATGAAGGTTTTATGGGTTATAAATAGCTGAACTATATTTATCACAGTATGTTAAATGTATGTGAATAACTCCTATATGACACCTTTGCTACTTTTATGTGTCTGTGAAAATGGCCCATCTGTTTGGTCAATTTTAACAATGAACTATTTTTAAATTATAACTGTGTTTATATCAAGACTGTAATTTTGTAAGTATAAAATAAAAAGTAAAACAAAAATATGAAAACCTCATTAACCCTGAACACAAAGTAATAAACTATTTTTCATCCATTTGAGAGAGAGAAAAAAGATTTCCCAGCACACTGCTCATGAACTAGTAGTATAAGTTTCTGGAACTTATTCACAAATAAGAATATAAAGAATAGAAGTATACTACGTATGGAAGTCTGCAGAAAATGGTGCGCAGTACCATTATATCTGCAATGAAGTGCCGCCGCCTGATGCTGCACTCCGTATGGATCAGTACACCCACCCCCATGCATAGAAGATACGCATGGGGGTGGTCAAATGCATGTAAATCGTACAAATCAATATCCCACACAGAAGGACTTCCATGTGGAATACTTAGGGTAGGGATCCTGCATGCGGTTTCACTATCAGTGAGCTGCTCTCCTACATGCGGACTTGTTATTCACAAAATCCATACGATAGCCTCCTGCGGAGGTTACCATAGAGAAATCCATCCTGAATGTGAATACGGTCCTCTGAAAACTGAGGTTATGAACAGTGTGATGATTTAGCAGCAATTTCCTAACTTTAGTATTTGAAGGCCGGATTCAGAGCGAAAAGTGCTACTGCGCATGCGCAGTAATTTTGGAACGTTACTTCTCGCAACGTAGATTGCGTACACGTGGTCTTTAAAACCGCGTGTATGCAATCTACGTTGAAAGAAGTAACGTAGATTACGTTCCAAAATTACTGCACATGCGCAGTAGCACTTTTCGCAGAGCTCCGGCCTCAATTGCATTGCGGCCAGAGCTCCGAATCCGGCCCTGAATTCTAAAAATATAATGCAAGAGTATGAAATAGGTGGCGGAATGTCAGGCTCTGGACTTAGACACGACTTGTGGCTGGGGCAAATGTTTTGACGTAAATAGTTCAAATTTCAACCAGATTTTCTTGTTACACTTATTATTAACCAGTAACTAACTTGCCTTTCCATATGTAATATAGACTATAACAAATACAAGTACACACAATATACGTTAAGCCACCTGCCACTTTTAAGGTCTTTCTGCTATAAACTTAAAACTATGGTCCTTAAGTACCACCAACAGTGCATGTTGTCAAGTTCTCCTCATAATCACAATTGATATAATGAGTACCACTTGTGGATATTTCCCACATGTCAGTAAGTAATGAACACACCTGTTCTCTAGCAATGAGATCTGGAAAACATGCACTGTTCGTGGTACTAGAGGACTGTGGTTGAGAACCCCTGCTCTAAACTACCAAAACTTACACAATTAAACACCAAATACAAACGTACAAATATATAAATATATGCAAAAACCAAAGAATAGCTGACAAAAAACAGCTGGTTCACAAAGATACAAGGTGGCAGGACTGAAATACACAAGAAGCAAGCAAGGCAAACAAGGCAAAATGACCAGCACCTGAGCTAGCTAGAGGCAGTTCTTTTATCCTAGCTGCTCAGGTGCTGTAAATGAATCATGGAAGCAAAGTCCAAGCAGCAGCTCCTAGGGCGGGTCAGGAGAATGTCCAGACTAACCATGAATTCCACACCAGTGCTACAGCAGTCCCTAGAAGTAATTCAGGGAAATGTCCACCACATAACAATATCCAACAGTGGTCAACATATAAACATCATCTTTAACATGAAGACTAGCTAAGATCCATGGCCATAACACTATGTTAACTCCTCCGTGCGGATAGATGTTCGTACGGAATGCACGCATGTACAGATGAGGCTATCCCTGCCCACAATGTAAAATTTAAATGGCTCCCATCACCTACTTTGCATATGTCAGGGTAGCATAGGATTGGCATGCCCTGTTGTATGTATCTCTTTGCATACAGAATTGTGTTCTATACAACAGGGAAATCTGCTCCGTAACATCTGCCACACGCATGCACAGTACTATTGTTTAGACAGGCTTACGCAAAGTGCTTGTGTGATCTGCTTAACATTATTAAGTCAGGATCCAGTCCTAGGTTTAGAAACTAGAATCAGTGGAATTTCAAATCTGGGGCCAGATTTACTAAACTGTGGGAAAGGAAAAGTGGAGAAGTTGTCCATAGCAACATTTTCATGGCTGAACTGGAACAGAAAGATTTATATACAGGGTCGTTTTTGATTTTGAAGTTGATTATAATTTGCAAAGATGGAATATTTATCTGAAAAACAAAAGTTTTAATGCCAGCATTATGTGAACTATGAAAGAAATGGCTCTGAAATAAAACTGATAACTAGACTTTATATCATTGGAAGATTAATTCGAGAAACTCCACAAGAGCTGACATTTTCTAGCATGTAATTGGAAAGTTAGAGCTAGAATCTGATTGGTTGCTATGGGCAACATCTCGTAAATCTGGCCCCTGACTTTTATGTGGAACATAATATTCATCATGTCACTGATGTCCTGATCTCCTTAAAAGATATGTGTCAACTGACACCTGACAGATCAGATATTTCTAATCTCCTTAAATGCCACTCTTATTTGTTTTTTCTCACACATAAATAAATTTAGTTCTACAAACATCTAATATCAAAAGAGAAATAAAGGAAGTAGGGAGAAATAAAAATATTGAAAACATTTTATATTACAATTCAAACATAAATTCATATTGAAAAGTAGGAAAGTATATTAAAAACCTAAGTTAGTTAGATACTCATTTGTGGTAAAACAGAACAAAACAAAACAAAAGTTAATTGCATTTACACTGAACTCTTGAATGCTTGCTTATACTGTCAGCTCATTTCATCACCAATATGACTTCATACTTATTGTGTTCCGAAGAAGTCAAGTTGGTGATAAAATACACTGGAAGATTGAATCACACACACAATCTTGATAAGCATGACTTAAGATCAGTGTGGACATAGTGAACTGGTAAAAGATATAATGCGCTTATCATATGTTTTTGGAAGCCTATTTTGTTATAGATTTATACATTTACTTTACTTAATTAGTGAAAATCTTTTAAAAACCTTTCCATTATACATCAAAACCTTTTGTATTCATTATGTGCAGTCTCAGGGCCGTAACTAGAGGTGTGCAATAGGGGCGGCTGCCCAGGGTACAAATCTTAAGGGGACATCAGTAAGTTAATAGTTATGGCTAAATTGGCTTAGAATTCAGGGACGGGGGGCACCATTTTTCCATTTTGACCCTGGCGCTGAAATTTCTAGTTACTCTGTGCAGTCATAACTATACAATAATCTTCTGACAAAAACTGACTGGAAGAAGCAACCAAGAAGTTTGTGTTTTGTTCCATTAGGCAGTAAAACATTGTGTAATGTTTCCTTTAGATAAGTGTTTCCCAAACTCAGTTCTCCGGGACCCCTAATAGTTCACAGGAGATTTAATGAGTGGCACCTATTTTTTTTTTTTTAACACGTGTCAGTCAGTATTGAACACACCTGTGTAGCAGCAAGAAGAGCCGTTCTCTCCCAGCCAACCCTTACCCTAATCCATTTCATAACCCTCCCCTTTCATAACCCTAAGACTCCCTTTCCTTCAGTCTGACCCTAAGACTCCCTTCCCCGCAGCCAAACCCTTAAACTCCCCAGAGAATGTTACTCACCTGGAAAAGAGAAAAAAGGAATGTACTCCTCAGCGCTCCCCTGGACAGCAGCTAATTTCCTACAAAAGGGGGTAAACACCTAAAACCCTCCAAAAGTTTCTAATGAGCATACAACAGATGCTCAACAAGAAAACACAATCAGTTTACACAAAGCTGAGGTGTACATTATAATGCAATACACTGGTGAGATCAAAATCCTGTTTAGTCTTTAGAGTTTTTAGACAAATAAATAAATGTTATTAACAATGATCTATTGTCCTGACCCTCCCTGTGTTGTTGTCAGTTGGAAAAGATAGTAGTAAATTCTTCTTTTCTTTTTCCCTTTTGGTATTAGAGAAATCATAAGAAAAAAGTAACCGCCATCCTAGTGTGGCACAATCTGGTAATAATCAGCTTTTCCACCGATAACACCTTCACCTTTTCAGTGTTTTGTTACTCAGCGTATCAACAATGAACCTCCGAATGAGACTTCTCTTAGGTGTCTTGTATATTTGCTAATAGCAAATGGTAACCTGATCCAGAGCTACGATGGTACACTGAGTGGTCTAATGCTCAGCGTACCATCGCAGCACTTCCCCGACACTCCCCCTTGCCCCAGCGTATTAACACTCGCTTACGTCGGCTGAAGGCTTCCCTAACTTCAGCCGGCATAAGCTAGTGTTAATACGCTGCTACAGTGGCGTTAGTGCACTAACGCTGCCCTCCCAGCCTCCTTACCCTCCCTCCCCCGCCTATCTGCACTAACTGCAGCGTAGTAATGGAGGGGATAGACGAAGTAATAGACGTAGTAATAGACGTAGTAATAGACGTAGAAATAGACGATCTTACGGCTACGCGACGGAGGTCTGGATCAGTCCCAAAGTCCATAAATTTCTGTGGTTCAGCGTAAAGGCTAGTGGTCAGTCATGTGAGGTGCCTCGGGTAAGACAAGGTCCGGCAGGTGCAGGGTTACAGGTGACAGACAAAAATCTGTAAATTCAGTATTGTGTTATGAGGCTGCTCTCAGGGTGTGTAGTCTAAGTGGGGCCTGGTCTTTACTAGGGCCCCTGATGGTGGTGATAGACTTGTGCGGCAGCACACCCAGCAGGTCACGGCCCCTGGAAGGCAGCCTCGGTTGTAGCTAAGCACTAATAACAAACAGGAGTGAAGAAATCAGCAGGATTTATTAGTGCACACAAGGTAATACAGAAAACAGGTCAATAGTAAACTAGGAGCAACAATGAGAATATAATAACAACACAGGTAACAAGACTAGATACCCACAGGCTATTTATGTACGGCGCTGCGGATACCGTGTGGCGCCTTATAAATAAACGTTAATAATAATAATAATAA
The DNA here is from genome assembly GCA_011038615.1 of Limnodynastes dumerilii. NCBI lineage: Eukaryota > Metazoa > Chordata > Amphibia > Anura > Limnodynastidae > Limnodynastes > Limnodynastes dumerilii. The sequence goes on from WWET01005190.1 coordinate 50,561, forward strand.
TAAACACTACAGAGTACATATAAGAAGAGGGATCAGAAGGAGCATTAAACACCAAGCAGGAGTAACTGGAAATACTAGATACTGGGGTACAAAGCTAAACTGCATAGACAAATACAAGAGTAAATACAAACAGAAGTTCACACTACAGTGCAGGTATATGCAAGAACACAAGAAACAACTAAAGGATTCAGGGTACGTGAATACATATAGACAATAGACAACTGGTATACAAGGCACAAGATGATAATAGGCAGATCAGAGAGCACACACACACCAGGAACTCAGGATAACAAGTGGGAGGAAGTCCTATATGTGCAGGTAGAGCAAGTGGAAGATAATTAATTAAGCATCCTACAGCAGCCCCTGGGGGCAGGTTAAGATAATGTCCATGAAGCACAAAATAGTCCAAGATTACCCCTAGAGGCGAGACAGGATATTGCACGTTTACAAGATGTAACATATTGTAAGTTTATGGACTTTGGGCCTGATCCAGACCTCCACCTATGGCAGGCGGATGCGTAAGATCGGCAGTTTTACCGATCTGCGCATGTGCCTAGCAGATGTTGTATCATCCGTAAGTACAGTGTTGTTAAGCGTTAGTAAGTTACAACGTCCATAACTACGCGGTAGTTAGGGACAGTAAGCAGGGGGAAGTAGGCTAATAAGGCAGCGATGGTGGGTTTGGCCATTTACGCTCCTGTGCCCGGCGTAATTACACACTATTACGCCGGCTGAAGTTAGGGTAGCCTTCAGCCAGCGTAAGAGTGTATAATTGCGCCGGGCACAGGGGGAGTGTTGGGGGGGAGTGCATGCCGATACGCTGGCTGTGCGTTAGTACGCCCAGCGCATCGGTGTTGGTCTGTATCAGGCCCTTTGTGTGATTGGAGTCAATGGAGTTACTTTTGCTTGTTACACACAAATACTGAACAACTTTCATAAAGAAAAGTGATTTATATTTAAGCCAGGAAAATTCTCAACTCTAATTAAGTTTCCACAGTTTAAATATGCCTCCTATAAAAATCAATAAGGTTTGGTTTAGGGATGCCTTTCTATTTGACCCTGTGTATAGCAGCAAAGATGACTTTTCTGTGCTCTCTTTTATAACATTTTACCTTTCTACTTGTTTTGCTCTTATGTTGGGTACATACTTTTACAATTTTCCTTTCTCCTGACAAAATGGTCTGATAACCGGGGAAACTGTGAAAAGTGTATATGCGATATGGCCTGATAAGCAGGTCGAGCTCCATAACAGGAAAGGTTGGATCATTTTAAAAGATTAGCCTATTCTATTATCAGGTGAATGCATTTTTGAGCTGTTTTGTCTGCATTCTGACCATTCCGTCCACCATGCAAACTGCGCGATTACTGTCGATTATCATGTGTACAAAGCTTTACTCTAAAACTCTGGATCGGCCGCAAAGTTGTAGGACAATCAGTTCTATTATGCAAGTAATGATATGGGCTGATACTATAAACCATAAAATTGACAAAATAAACAAGTCAAATGTTTTTCATAATCCAACCAATCGCTATCACCAAAGGTTATCATGCGGTATCTGAGCAACAATATACAGTATAATAATACTAATGCTTGACTCCTACTTTAGCAGTGGAACAAGATTAGTCTAATTTATTAATTTTACACATTAGGGGATGACCTCCGCTGCCACCATGATCGGAACTCCATCTGCAGCGGTAGCAGAAATGTGATAGGGGATCGTTACATACACCGGCTCTTTACGGAAAGGCGGAGATAAACATGCTAATGAGGGGACGTAAGGCCACATACCTGATTGTTAAAGTTAGGGTTGGAATCTGGATATGTAAGTGTCCAGATTTACTACTGAGAGCAGGGAGTGCAGGGGGCATGCACTCCCCGCTACAAGAACGTCAGTACAGAGCTCGGGCAGCCGTATGCTGGATCCGGCCCTATGTACGCTCTTTAAAGACTGCCCATAGTGAATCTATGCTCGTAAAGGCTACGTAGATTGCATAGTAAGTATGACTACACATGCACACTATTCATTTTCTTAAAGATATGCAACTAAAAAGCTGCAGCTACTTAGGTGTGAATCAGGGCCAGTATACCTAGTTCTTATTTTCCTGTGGTAGAATAGAATACCTATTACATCCCATAGTATTTTTAATGGCTTACATGTTACAATATTGAAAATTTCTACCTGTTTTAAACAATTCATGGCTCTTCCATTGGTCACATATCGCTGGTTGTTTGATTCTCGTGATTTTTGCCTTGCATTTCAGAGGTGAAAATTCCTTTTCCACAGGTAATTAAACATATTAAAGAGCAGGAATAATAATTTACATTTGAAGCATGTAGAGTTGAGTACATAATTAACTGAATAGCTGATCAATAAAACCTTCTTTTATTAAGAATAAAATGTGATCTGAAAGGTAACAAAAATGAACAAGTAAAAACGTTTAAACCTAGATTAAAGATATAATAATATAAAGCACAGCAAGCAACCATCCAAGAAATCATTTGCTGAATGAATATTCAGCTATAATAAGTGAACGACTGATTCTATAATGACCAAACACACACCTGGGAGTGCAGGCAATTAACTAATAGATCAGACACTGAGATCTTTTTGAGACTTTTATTAGCTGGATAATTGGTGCAAATATAAAAGTATAATTTCTGTTGTATAAATATATCATTTATACCATTGTACCTTTAGTAATTATTGGTAGAATAAGTTGGTATAGTGGAAAGAAATACAGCAAGTTGTGTCAAATCAAAGAATATTGTTTATCATAAGTTGGTATGAATTATAAAGTAAATGCTTTTTAGGCACATATTTTTAGGCGCGGATCAACTGCCCATGCATAGTAAGTTAATTTACGCAACCGACGTAATGTTTATTATTTTTATTATTATAATTATTATTATTATCGTTTATTTATGAGGTACCACAAGCTGTCCGCAGCGCCTTACAAAATACAACAAAAAAATACAGTACAGACATACAGGGTACGGATGGACAGCATATTACATAATAAAATACAATATAAATATAAAAATATCATAAAACTACAATAAAGTGAAGCAAGCACAGACAGCAAGGCAAAATGCGAAGTGTCAAGCTTGGCACATCAGGGAGGAGGGGATAGAGCACAGTGAGAGGTTGAGAGGGAGCCACCAGGTGGGGACAAGGTAAAAGGGTAGTAGTGGGGGACAAGAGGGTACCAGGTGAGCGGAAATTGGTGGAGGAAGAAAGGACACAAGGATGAAGGGCCCAGTTCACTCGAGATAACACACTAAGTGGGAGGGATAAACTTACAGAAGACATAAGGAGGGGGAAGAAAGTGGACTGCTGGTGTAGGTGGAGGAGAGGGGTCGGAAGGAGAAGAAGGGATAGATGTAGGATGCAGTGAGGATGTTAAGTGGAGGAAGGGTAGGCTAGCTTGAACAGGTTTGTTATAAGTAAGCGCTTGAAGACCTGCATTGTGGGGGATAGTCTGACTGAGGAAGCGGTGGGAGTCCCCGCACCAATGTCTGTCAATGAGAAGTAGAGACAGCTGAAAGTTCCACAAAACTAGTGATGGAACTTGTAGAGCATTTATGGGTACATCTTAAATGTGCAGGTACCGTATGGGTCTTATTATATATATAATATATATATAATTAAGGTGTTCCGGCCGTCTTATCTTAAGTGGACAGCTGGTCTTGCCCACAAATTGTTTCTTGCATGTACACTCCATTAAATAAATCACATCCACTGTGTTACAGGTGATAAATTATTCTTTCTTGTTCAGTTTGTGGGAATATAAAAGAGGTTAGTTTACTTGATTGTTTGGTATGGTTCAATAAACAAATGGGCAGACTAGATGGGCCATGTGGCTCTTATCTGCCGTCACTTTCTATGTTTCTATGCTTGCCCATATGTGTTTGTACCCTGAAGAAAGAGGCTAGACCTCTGAAACGTCGGTGCTTTGTCTCATTAAAATAAGCTGTTATTCTACAAGTCTGCCGAGTGCATGAATTTTGGCTACTATTTATTTTCATCCTGACTGCACCTCATCAAGTATAAATTGAAAGTGTGGAGTGCCGTTTTCCTGTATATATATACAGATACAAGAGAAAGTGCCCCAGCCCCACTTTAATATAAAACACAGAGAAATTAGTTGCATACATTTACAAATATATTATTCCAATTCCACTTGGGTCATATAGCATGTATTTTTAAATTGAGAGCTCATTCATCGAAGAGGGATCCCAAGTCCTCAAAATAGCTACTCTGAAACAGCCCCCCGTCAGCTGCTATCCAGACATGCTTCCAAACAAAAACACACACATCCTGCTCTCCTATGTGCGGTATTATGAATGTTCTAATAATGCTGTAATATTAATATTCTGTATGTTTAATACAGTATGTTAAACATAAATCAGTGTGACTGTGTTGTGGTCAGAGCTTCAATGTGTTTTTTTTCATCCTTCTGAACTACCATTTGAATATATTTTGAAATCATGAAAAAGCTGAGTACACACTTATGCAATATGCGTCCAATCTAATCTATTGACCCAACACTGGAAAAGTGTGTATGCTCACAGAATCCCTTGAAACTTCCAATCCTGGCCATCGGGTCCAGTCAAATGATTTTTAAACCCGCTTAAGAATGACCCAACCAATTTACAAGTGTGTATGGCCAGATCCAAACCTACGTTCCCATTACGTTTCATTGCGTAGCGTATTTTCTGTACACTCCCCTCAGCACTCCCCTCGCTCATATGTACTTTGGCCATTTTACGCTTGCCAAACTCTACCTTAACACAGTGTAAGTACTGATGTACGTAAAGGCAACACGTACGTACCTGCCTAAGCACGCCCATACTGTATGATTTAATTACCTCACCCCACCTCCAAATCGTAATTACAGGTGTCGCATGGTTGGCACGCCCCTTCGTATGTAGTTATGTGGTAGATACTAGGCTGGTACGTACGTTCAGAGTTAAGTGGCGTAACATCGGCCACGCACATGTGCAGTACATACAAAACAGCCTTTTTACATCAGCGGCTAGCGTACTAAGTTCCGGATCTACCCCTATGTTCCTACAATCGCTCTATCCAATTCTTCTGCATTGTGATGTCATGCAGCGCTGCCTTTGTGTGTGAGTGCCAGGTGGTCTGGTGAAGATTGGAAGAGTGTGTATGGTGACACAATCCTTTCACCAGATCATATCAGCAGATGCAGGTCTGCTGTAAAACTGGGGTAGATCCAGAACTCCGCTTGCAATACATTTACTCGCGTAGCGTATTTACGTGTGCGTACCTTCTATACACTCCCCTTGGCACACCCCTTGAATGTACGTATTTTTTGTCCGAGATCCGCTTTCCAAACCCTACCTTAACTTTTGCCCACGTAACCGATGTCATCCGCTCACGTACATATGTGCAACACGTATTTACGCAGCTAAGCACGCCCATACTGTACACTTTAAATACAAACCCCCGCCTACATAGCGTATTTCAGATGTATTTTTGACTCACGGAAAATTGGCACGCCCATGCGTAAGGATTTACTTGACACATATGTGAATGGCCCATACGTTCACATTTATGCTACGTTATGAAGCGTTTCACAATTACGCTACGTTACAGAGCGTATTTTCTATGGTGCGCATACCAAAACGCGATTTTACGTCTCTGCCACGCGTAAATTCGCTCTCAAGCGTTGTTCTGGATCTGGCCCATTGTGTTTATCATGGACTAGGTGTTGTATCTTCAGTCTGGTCGGGAGTTGGATCTGAAGATACAGATTGGACAAGTGTGTACCCAGCCTTAGACCTGTCATGTTAAACCTGCAGGCCTGGACAATTAATTTTGTTTTAATGAAACCAAACAAATCCGTGAGAATTTACATGTGATCTGTGTTCTTGGAACTAATTAAGACAATTACCCTAACGCTGGTTATTGTTCACTTTGAAACTACTAGTTTTTGCAATGAGCAGCAGACTCCCTGGCAAAAATTACTTAATTAGATTAGGGAAGCAAGAAAGGGAATGTTTGTGCATTATGACAGCTGCCACCAATATAATGTAATATGTGTAGTGCAAGCAGTAATGGCAATCTGGAACAGCTGCAAGGCACTGATGTGACAGATCCATTCAGTCAGGTTGAACATCAACTGTCAATTTTTCAGGGGCCAAGGAAATTATTTATAACTTGTATTTTTCATCGCCCAAATATGATCATATTAAGGGGCACATTCGACAAAGCCAACAATGTGGATTTTTACCTGAAGCTACGGAACATATAAAATATGCTCTGTCGGAAATTCAACGTTCAGCTCTAATGCAAACCTCTTTTTATAGACCTAAGTTACCGTATTTTACTATATCAATGATGTTAACATAATTTTTGCTTAGCATAGACCTCACACTGTGGTCCTGTTTCAGAGATTGAAAATAAAAACTTAAAGTTACACCTGGGCTAAACCATGTTGATTTCAGGGGAGTCAAATTTCATTTGTTGCAACATTATTATAGTTACAAGGTGATGTTTCCCAGCTCAAGTCTAATTAGCAGTTTAAAAGTGAAGCTGATCAGGTATCTGTGTGCAATAAGTAAAAGCAAAGCATTCTCCCTGCATGCATAGAATAAAATTAACTTGACTCCCCCTGAAATCAACATGGTTTTGCCCAGGTGTAACTTTAAGTTCTTATTTTCAGCCTCTGAATCAGGCCCTGTGTGAATTGGTTGGTTTAGTGCAATGAATAAAATGGACACAGTGGGGCTGATGCAGAGAGCAGACGAATCATCATGCTGCATGTGCCGTACATTCGTGCGCAAATCATGGGCGTGCTGCATACAATCCAAAGGCACACACAGCTGTACAGTAACTCGGCATGATTATGCAAGTATGGCACACATGGCGTGTGGTCGAAAAGACGATGAAGCAAGCACAGACAGCAAGGCAAAATGTGAGGTGTCAAGCTTGGTGTATCAGGGAGGAGGGGATAGAGAGCAGTGAGAGGTTGAGAGGGAGCCACCAGGTGGGGATATGGTAAAAGGGTAGCAGAAGGGGACAAGAGGGTACGAAGTGAGGGGGGAAGGGGTGGTGGTGGAGTAGAGAACAACACTAGGGTGGAGGGCCCTGCTCAGTGCCCTCTGTACTAGAGAATTCCCACTGTCCCCAGTTTAACTGAGGTTGGCATAGAAGCCATCCTCAGGGTAGGATACACCCTACCCTGAGGGTAGGATACACGGATTGTATTTCCACATGAGTGCAGGACATGGCTTCCCCTTACCTGCATGGAATATTGGATCTAACAGAGTGTCTGGATCTGGTTGTGATTAATATTGCAATGTCCCTCTCACTGGGAGATACAAATCAGGTCTGTAAAAAATGATGTATTAAAGATAATAAACTGGTCGTCTGGTCGGGTCTTTTGTGTCTCCAATACACAAAGATTTAAATGCAAGAAAAATATAATCCGAATGATCTAAACATAAACCCATTCACTAATGCAGTGACATGATTGAGCAGATAATAGTATAAGTATAAAATAAAAATACTACCAGATCTAAATACACAGCTGCAGCACATGAACTTCAATAATCACACTACTAGACAAAGGGCCGTACTGGGTAATTTATAGATACAAGAGACCAGTGACATTGCAATCAGTTACAGTAGTCACACTGGTTAGTACTCACAGGGTCAGGACATCTCAAGAATTAACCTAGAGGTTCAAGGTTCTCCCTTTATTTGCTAAGCTGTATCTTTCTGCCTTGTATAACTCTGTGAATGTGTCTAAATGATTGTACCCTCTGGCTTCTACCACTGTGAATGTTAACATAAATGTAAACATTCTTATATAAAGTGTGTGATAAATGCAGTGCTTTTTTTTTGTCATAGAACGCACCGGAACAGAGTTCCGGCACCTTTTTTTTAATGGATTTTCCAAGTTTTAAAAATGTTGGTGGCAAAATCATTAAAACGGTGCATGCGGGCTCGAGTTTGATGCATGTGCACTGGTTGTGATGGCACTGCTCGGTTTGTGGCCCTGCTTGGCTTGTGATTGGTTGTGTGGTTGCACATGAGTTGATGTGAGTTCCGGCACCCTTTTTCTTACAATAAAAGCACTGGATAAATGTAATAGTAAATGTAATAGTAAGTGTTGCCATTTGCAAGCGCATTTACAACCAATGGCTAATAATATGATTGTACATTGTATATAGTATTATTATATTATCTACTTTATTCCTTTATAATAATTTGACTTTAATATAAAGACGGAGGACCGTATTCACAGATATGATTTTTTGTGGTTTTCCGTGCATATATTTAGGAGCGGAGTAACTGCGCATGCGTAGTAACTTTTTCCATGCAAGTCACGTAGGATTTAGGCAGGGAAGTTCATTAGGCACAGACTTCTGACTCACACTTAGGGACATATATACGGAAGGGTGTGGTTTTCTTCCGTACGCGTGAAGTTACGTGAAGTTGGGTGGATGGAGGCAATTAAATGAGCGTTTGAGGGCACAGTTAGTCATGTACGCACGTACGTAACTGACATACGCACATAAGTACACACGTACAGTTAAGGGTGCCCTATGGAAGCGTAAGCCACCGAAAACCCGTCCATGCTAGGGGAGTGTCATGGGTGTTGCCTTGGTACGTGCGCACATATATTTGCTTATTTTAGACACACGCATCTCTGAATCTGGTCTGGAGTCATTGCTGCTGGCATTGTCTTAGCAGTTATACAAGTCAGGTTATTTGTATATTAAGTGGCGATTCAGCCAGCATTTCTAATAAAATAAAGCCTACGATTAGGATTATATTTCCCAATGTCACATACTGGGTTTTGCTTTTTATACATACTGTATATACACACAGACACTCCTTTTTTAGAAAGGGATAATGTATATATACTTATATACTTCAGCCTTTTTTGTTTTGTTTTGTAAACTCTGTGATGTGCTTTTTTTATTATTACATTATGCCTTTCGTTATTGTTATGAAACTTTTAATTTATTTTCAATGTATAACCTGAACGGGAGATTAAACAAATATTTGATTTAAAATGACTCCTTATGGGACCAGGTGCAATTTAATCAATAGTATGCTATTATGCCTCTAGGTGTTATTACCTTCTAGCTCTAAGATTTCTGTTGAACTTAATTCCAAAATGAATTCTTAGTCGTTATGTTACACAATGTTATATCAGATGCTTTGTGAAGCATCGGATGCCCTAATGAACTGACAATCACATTAAGTGAACCATTTGTAAGAGAAACAATGCTTAAATTTATTTTGTTTTTCTGTATTTGCAAGTAAATTAAGCAAATGGTCATTTAAGACCAAGGCATGATTATGAATATGGAAAAATGATTTAACATTTTGTTAGAATAACATTATACCTTTTGGAACAACAACATTTAAACTCTTTTCCTTGGACATCAATCACTTAGGAAGATACGTGATTATCATATTGATGGGCTTTCCCATCTGGACCTCTAGACACAAAAAAATTAAAAAGGTAACATGTGTTAATAAAACCGCCGATAAAAGAGTAGATCTCTGCTGGGATTAAGATTACATTATCCACAGAGGCTTGCTCTGGTCATATTATTTCCTATTATATGCTCTGAGGATGCTCTTTTGTCTACATTCACAGTGATAGTCATAAAAAAGACAGAGGCAAACAGTTATATATAATGCAAATGTAGACAAAAGTAAAGATGGTGCTGTGTTATTAACTTATGCTCAGAATATTTAAAATGATCAAAGCAATTTAACTTCTCTTCTATGGAAAACATTGTAATTGTTAGCTCAACAACAAAATATCAAAACCTTTGGGAAAGAGATGGCAAAAAGAGCTCCACCCTGTGGTAAAATATAACATAAATTATTATCATGCTGTCTATCTGGTGCTGTGTGTTATACCTGAAAGTAGGAAACCACTCACCAGGGCGCGGAGTCTAACTGGGATCTAGTGTTCACTAGAGCCTCTGATGGTGAGGATAGGCTTGGCTGCAGGACACACCAGCAGGTCGCGACCCCCAGCTGTGGCCTCCAAGCGTGCGGGTAAGCGGGAGAGACAGACAGGACCCGGTGAACAAACAGGGATGACAAACAGCACCTGGACAGACAGTGAAGACAGACAAAGGGCACTCACTCACAGACAATAACAGCGGTAATAAACAATAAGAAAAGGGAAGGAGACAAGGCAGGAGAAAGAGGGGACTCAATCAGCAGCAAGGAGGGACACACAGAGAGGGAAGAGAAAACAAGTGGTTAACTGGAGGGGCACTCAGAATCAAAGCACAGCTCAGATCAGGTCAGCAGACAAGAAACTGACAGGCAGACAGACAGGGTAGAAGGATGCTATAACCGCGAGGCTGTCCAATCAGCTCAGGACCAGCCTCCCTAACTTGATTGGAGCGTGTCCCTGGTGTCATGACAACCACTGGGACCGCTCACAATATATATATTCAAAATATAAATTTATTTATAATACACAAATATGTGTTTCCATTATATATATTGTGTACAAAACAAAACAATTAGATTATTGTGCAGGGTTTCTATTTAACTTTTGTGACACAGTTATAACCGCATTGCTACAAATTTCCACATTCTTTTGGCAAGATATCTGCAACATAAAATGATGATTACAGGCATATTTAATACACATTTCCTGTTGTAGATATTTATGTTCCTATGTACATTTTCAGGTTCAAAATCTGATAGATAGGGCCATATTCACACCTAAGAACCTTCTGTTTCTTAGGTTTTGAGTTTTCCGATATGACCTACTACGCATGTTTTTAAAGACTGCACAGAGTAGTTTAGGTGGGTTAGGGGCAGGACGGGTGACTTATACCGCTTTTACATTACCCTCCCAGGAAAACCCCGTATTTTGTACCCGGGACTTTTTTGGGAGCAGTGCCGTGTGTTTCACATGGCAGCGTTATAAGTCCACCAAAAACCCGGGAAATTCCGGGTCTGAACCTTTCACATCACCAGGAATTTCCCAGGTTTTAGTGGAATTTTAACGCTGAAGAGCATGCTGATGCTTGTAGTACTACAATCATCAGCATGCTCAGCGGCCCCTACCCTAAAAACACTAAACATTTAATGCCCCCCTTTAAAAAAATAATAATTAAATACCGCTTATTAAAAAAAAATTACCGCTAATTGTTTAAAGTAAAAATTCTGGTATAATAGCTGATAAATGGTGAAGTCATGTGCAGTTTATTGCATTTCCCACATATACCGCGTAGTTTCTGCAATTTAAAGTTACCATGATTTTGTCTGCTGCATTCTATAACAACAAGGAATTTGGATCAGCCCTTTAAAGTCACCATAAACCTGGCTTGTTCAATTTTCAGGCCTTCAAATATATATTTGTGCCGGTTAAAGATGTTACAAGGGCACAAACACATTACACGGTTCAACCACTTTACAGATTCTTTTGTGCTGCCCATAGATTTGTAAACAGATGCTGAAGATTAGAATTAGAACCACAGCAGAAACGGGTAGAAGCTCTAGATACAAGAAAGCACTTAAGTTAAAAAAAAAAAATAACGTGGCATGAGCAGTAGTGGATCTGCTGTGAAAATAATAAAGCTTAAGTTTCAGGGCCTCTAATCTTGGAATGGCCCCGAGGAAACTTTTATTTTTCAATTTTTTTTACAGTGCATTTATCAACAAAATCGATGGACTTTTTTTTTTTTTTCAAGCTGTTAGGCTGTTGCCCTATTGTTCTTGCTTGCATAGGGGCCCCATAACAGTTTAAGCTATAGGGCCACAAAAATGTAGATTTGCTAAGCTGCGGAAAAGTGGAGATGTTGCCCATAGCAACTAATCAGATTCTAGCTCTCACTTTCCTACTACATACTAGTAAATGTCAGCTATTATATGATTGGTTGCTATGATCAACATCTCCATTTTTCCTTTCCTGCAGCTTAGTAAATCTGGCCCCTAGTGTCTAAATAAGGCATAAGTGATGTCAGTGTTGAGTTCAAGGCCGAGCATCAAGTGATTAGTAGTTCAATCATTTATGGAACTTCAGAGACACACGGAAATGCAACAGGGAGGGTGTTTACAGTGCTCTACTTTATTATTGGATATCAACATCTTTTATACCATATTTCGAGTATATAAGAAGCTGATTCTTATTATTTCATTGTTCCAGTAATTAATATATCTGGTATCAACATATCCAGTGATTATGAGCAAAATGGTAACTTCCTTAATTAGCTTAAACATGTCAGCAAAAGGACAAGAAATACATTTTAACAAACATTGCCTTATACACCCATTTGCCAAATATTTGCCAATATTCCTTTTAGCATGCTAAGTTTCAAAAATATACCTTTTCAGGCCCAGTTAATACTTTCCACTCTATTAGTGACTAATAATCTTTAAAAAAAAAAAAAAAGATAGGCATAGAACCAGAAGGTGGCACAGGAAGTTATCACATTCCAATCAACCAATCGCCAAGTTGTATGATTATTGACTGGCAAAAATGCCAATATTATTTAAATGATGACGTGAAAGTAATTATTCAGCTATGAAAAGATTATCCCTTTTCATTTCTTATCTAAATTAAGCTAGAAATTGCATTATACTTTAGATAATAACATTACTGTTCAATAATTTTTGGAACTCCAGAGACACATGGAAATGCAACAGGGAGGGTGTTTACAGTGCTCTACTTTATTATTGGATATCAACATCTTTTATACCATATTTCGAGTATATAAGAAGCTGATTCTTATTATTTCATTGTTCCAGTAATTAATATATCTGGTATCAACATATCCAGTGATTATGAGCAAAATGGTAACTTCCTTAATTAGCTTAAACATGTCAGCAAAAGGACAAGAAATACATTTTAACAAACATTGCCTTATACACCCATTTGCCAAATATTTGCCAATATTCCTTTTAGCATGCTACGTTTCAAAAATATACCTTTTCAGGCCCAGTTAATACTTTCCACTCTATTAGTGACTAATAATCTTTAAAAAAAAAAAAAAGATAGGCATAGAACCAGAAGGTGGCACAGGAAGTTATCACATTCCAATCAACCAATCGCCAAGTTGTATGATTATTGACTGGCAAAAATGCCAATATTATGGAAATGATGACGTGAAAGTAATTATTCAGCTATGAAAACATTATCCCTTTTCATTTCCTATCTAAATTAAGCCAGAAATTGCATTATACTTTAGATAATAACATACAAATAAGGGGTATATGACAGCGCTAGTTAATGTCAAAATTTAAACATATAATAACGCCTGCGATGGCTGAAGAATCTTCACAATTTAAACACCAGTGCATAAATATCAAAATAGAAATATTTATTTAACCAAATAAAAACTAAGAAAAATAAGAATAAATGTATCTAACCATAATAATACAATTACACCATTAAAACAATATTACTGCTGATAGAGCACTTAATTTGGGCTGATATGAGTGTTAGAGCCACAAATTATAAAACATTCAATACATTAATTAACAACACAGTCCGCAGGGAACTTCTCCCCCTAGGAGTGTGGGGAGGCCGAACGGGAGGTTAGTATCTTCTGTGTGTTAAGGTAAATCCAGACTGATTAATTTGTTGATGGTTAATAACCACTGAGGAAGAGTGAGTTCAAATGTCATCAGCAATAGCCACTTGTATGGAAATACTGGAGCGAGTTCAGTAGATAATGGCAAGTTGTAAAATTCGTGATATAGGTTATAACTCACGGCTTAGAAGACTCGGTGATTCCAATTGTGGATCCAGGATGTGGAAAAGGCTGTCAGTAGCTACGAATAGCTGATCTCACTGTATCCACAGGTGTTCAAGCAGTGCAGGCTTGCCGGGCGTCCCCGGAGTAGGCGCTGACTTGATGTAGTCTGCTTGAAATAACGGCAGCTAGTTGTAGTATGTCGTATGGACAAATCTCACACAAGTCCTCAGTTCCAAAATGGCAATAAATTGGACTTTGCCACAAACGTAATAAAGTGAACTATCTGTGTGCTCTCAGGAGTTTAAAGTAAACCTGCAAATACCAAAACCTAAAAACCTTTAGATAATAACATTACTGTTTGGATCCTAAGGGCAGTTACAATAAATTAAAAGTTGCATTATTAGGGCCGCGTTCACAGATCACGTTTTCACGTGAAGTAGCGTGCGCATTTTTAGGTACGTTTTAACGGCGCATGCGTAGTAACTTTATTTACGTAAGTTACATTGAATATACGCATGTAAGTGCTTTAGGCACGGACATATGAATCGCACTTGGGGACATACGTGCAGAGGGGCGGGGTTGTGGTTACATAGAACCACACGTACGGCATACATATACGCACGTATGTACACACGTAAATTTAGAGGTGGTCTATAGAGGCGTAAGTCTACGGCCATGCAAGATGAGTGTCATAGGTGTTGGGGGGTGTTGGCTTGCTACATACGTGCGTATAATTGCGTACTTTTGAACAAACGCATCTCTGAATACGGCCCTTATATCTTAAACTTGTGTTTTAAACCTATTCTCCTCTAATTGTCCATTTATTCCACTGGAATAAATAAAGAACTTTAGTATTCTGAATGTTTGTCAGTTGAATAGGTTAAGTTGCAGTGAAAACCTATATTTAAGGCAGAAATGTATTTGTTCCAACTTGTATTATTCTTCACATCCTATTTTAAGCTTTTGTCTCTAAAAGTAATTATTCTCCATGACAGAGATAGTGAAGGTCTTTATTTAGTGAGAGTGGGCATATTACAAAGAAAATGGATTTAACAATAATTACAGCCTCTAGTCTGTGAGGTGGATTGGACTTTTTTTTTTTGTCTTAAAATATTCTTTTCTCTATTTTCTGCTTTAGTTTGTTTCTTACATTTTTATATTCATGTCTGTGACATTTGCCCTATTCAACCGTAGCTGCTTTTCTAATTCAAAGGAACCGGTGTGCCATCGAAAAGTACCATAAATTGTCGATATAAGAAAGTATCAGATATAGGTAACATTATAATAGCACCTGAACAAATACAAAGAAGTTATTGCTGTGGTTAACGAGTAACTTTATATGTTCCCAAAGTGTTAATGTTGAGAAATTTTGATTCTAAACAACACTTCTCTGGATAAATATAAATATTGTATATTATCGAAAATCCCTGAAGGTGGAATTCATATTTAATTAAATCAATGCTACAAACTAGTGCCTTTTTTGTTTACAGAAAGCTAGAAATCATTTTATTTACTGTGTCTGCTTAGCTGAGAAAATATTCTATTCCAACACAGATTACAAAACTTTCACAGACTGTGATTCTAGAACAGACACATCCCTAAGTCTGAGCTTTGTGAAAACATTCAAGTAAACTAATTAAATCCAACCCGTATCCTTAGCAATTCAGAAGGCCCAAAGCAAGCATACAGTATGATTTATCTTACAGGCAAATGTACAGTATTTGTTGGATTATATACTACTAGTCTAAAACCCGTCATAAAGACAGGAAAAATATTGCACATCCATTTCTCCCCCACAGTATCCCCATCATGTCTCCAGCCCCCCTCAGATCCACCATCATGTCTCCAGCCCCCCAGTATTGAGTGCAGGGGAGTCATAATTCGTCTGTTGCAAACAGTAATAGAGTTGAGAGGTGATGTTTCCTATCCCAGGTCTAAATAAGACTTGGTTTTCCTGCTCTCTTGCATCTGTGTTTTTGTTCCATAACCACACTCATAGGTTCAGTCCCCTGGGGGGCTGCACCAAGCAGAGTTTTTCAGCCAAGCACTATAAGGGGCTCCAGTGAACACCAGGCTCTTGTTAAACTCCCCATCCTAGTGGTCATTTTCCTAACAACCAGAAGAATCTATATGCTGAAGCTTTCAATCCGTTGTACAAAGAACAATGGGGACAGCAGAATCTGGAATACTAAGCAATGTACAGAAAAAATCAGTGATGGGGCTTTACTAATTAGCAGGAATAAAAGAAAGTGCTGATATACAAAGAAATGTGCATATTTCAGCTCTTTCTTTATTATAATTTTGCAAATGTATTCATAATTCTATATCAGACCCTGTGCTGGGTTTAGGGTCTTTAACTCTCATTTATACTTTCCGTCTCTATTTCATTCACTTGCATTAACTTTCTGCTTGTTATTAGTGTCTATAAATGTCTCCGTTCCCTTACTTTAATCTTCCTTTTGTGACATCTCTTTTCCGATCACGCCTCTGTTCCCTGTTTGACTCACCTCTCACTCTGTGTACCTAAGATTTCTCTTTTACTGAAATCTGTCATTTATTTAACCCTACTATCAACTAACCTTCACAAGCCTTTAAAAAAGCATAACTTTTCTCAGTTTTCCCTCTTCTTGCCTCTGACAGTATTTAAATTCAGTTGACAGAGACCAGCCCTGTCACCCTGTGGAACCCCAAATTAGGCAATGGTGCTGAGGCTTGATAAAGTGATTTGCTTCAGAGGCAGGGCCGGCGGGATCCGCTTCGCAGGGGGATATGGTGCATCCCGTCGCCAGACTGAATAGGCGCTCATCCCCCTGCTCCAGCACTCTGCTATCAGCCGCTGTGGAAGTTAGACAGAGCAGCTGAGAGCAAACTCCATTTTAGCTGCTGGGGTTTACTATCAGCTGTTCTGTGCTCTGCCCAGCAGCTGATAGCAGTAACTTCCTGCACGCAAATGACAGAGAATCAGGAGAAAGCAGAGGGAGTGTGCGCCATTAATCAAGGGATACAGTTAGGTAAATGACAAAAACCTATAAGGAATATAGGGCAAGATTTACTAAACTACAGAAAAGATGTTGCAGATAGCAACCAATGAAATTCTAGCTTTCACTTTCCTATTACATACTAGAGAATGTCAGCTTGAATCTGATTGGTTGCTATGAGCAACATATCCATATTTCATTTTCTGCAGTTTAGTAAATCTAGCCCATAGTGAGGCTGGAAAGAGATGAATAGGGATTACTGGGGAGGCTGAAGTGACATGATGGGGATTACTTTGGAGGCTGAAGTGACAGGATGGGGATTACTGGAGGGGCTAAAGTGACAGGATGGGGATTACTGGGGGGGCTAAAGTGACATGATGGGGATACTAGGGAGGCTGAAGTGACATGATGGGGATACTGGGGAGGAGGCTGAAGTGACATGATAGGGAGACTAGGGAGGCTAAAGTAACATGATGGGGATACTGGGGAGGCTGAACTGACATGATGGGGATACTGGGGAGGAGGTTAAAGTGACGTGATGGGGATACTGGGGAGGCTGAATTGACATGATGGGGATCCTGGGGAGGCTAAAGTGACATGATGGGGGTACGTGAGAGGCTAAAGTGACATAATGGGGATATTGGGGATGCTAAAGTGACATGATGGGGATACTGGAGACACATAATGGATACTGGGAGCTGCAGACACATGATGGGGGAATACTGGGAGCTGGAGACACATGATGGGAAATACTGGGAGCTGTAGACACATGCATGGGGAATGCTGGGAGCTGCAGACACATGAATGGGGAATTCTGGGTGCCGGAGACACATAATGGGGATACTGGGGAGGCTGGAGTAAAATTTATGTGGAATATAGGGCGGATGGAGAGACATGATGGGGAATACTGGGAGCTGGAGACACATGATAGGGAATATTGGGGAGGCTGGATACATAAGAATGTTGGATTTATTGCATAGTGGTCAGGATGTAGTTTGTATTGTATGGTGTCCTGTATGGTATAGCGGTCACTAGGATAATGTCTGTATGGCATGTCACTAAGATATATAGGGCCTTATTCACTAAGGACGATATATTTTACATAAAAATCGCATTGCGGGGCATCGCGGCCGATTGCGGCGATTTCCCCGCGAATTTTTTTTGGCCCAAATTCACTAAGCTGCGATTTTTTACAAACACACGCAATGCCCTGCGATGCATTTAGGGCTTAATCGCGGTGATTTGAATGAAAAAATCACCGCGATTAGCCCTTTAACTAATGGCGGCATATCGCGTGTATTAAAAAAAATCCTAAGTTCTGCATGCATGCAACGTGCAGGCATGCTGTAGTCATTGAATTACAAGGATCAGCAAAGGTGATCCTTGTAATTCTATGTTTACAGCATGTCTACACATTGCAGACATGCAGAACTGCGTGTCCATTGTGTGTAAAAAAAAATAAATATACAAATACATTAACCCTTTCACTAATTT
>WWET01005190.1:87168-100550 GCA_011038615.1 Limnodynastes dumerilii
GAATCCACTGTAGTATACACACTCTCCTCCGTGGGGTACATATGAATAAAAGAGAACAGGGATCAATGTAAAGTAAAAACAATCAAAGGCTTCTGAAGGTCTAAAATCATCAAAACTTTACTAAATACATGAAACCAAACATATAAGACAGAATAAAATAAAGTAAAATAAAGAACTGAGGGGTAAAACAATAATCCCCTACCAATATTGCACCAGAGTCCCGGGAGAACTGCAGATTGGACGTCCTAAGCAGTGATGTTGAAAATCCCAAGGCATCCGTGGAACGATGGCGGGGAAAAGAAATACCGATCAGCTGCTAAAACCGGATCCTAGACGCGTTTCGGGCTTTGCCCTTTTTCAATAGTGATCCGGAAATGGTTATAATGATCCTTTTATAGTGAGAGTCAAGATCGTTACCTCCCACGAGAATCCCTTACTGTGGGTCAGCTGTGTGTAGTTGATGATGTCAATCATCCACCTGTATGCCGCTGTAGTAAATCTAATGTCTATATAAAACCTATCATATAGTAAATACAAGACGAGTAATAATAAATGAATGAAGTTAATATTATCCAGGGAAAGGCAGTAACATTGATCCCTCGGCAGGCACCAATAAGCCCGCATGACGTAAAAAGGACCGCCCCTAAGATGAGCCCGGATAAACTGAGTTGGTAAACAAACGCACGTGTGGATGAGGGAGCCGCCTTCTATGTAGAGACGAGAACCGCGTAGCTATCATATATATAAATACAGAGAGGAAGCTGTTACTACCTTTCCCTGAAGAAGTTCCAAAATCATCAAAAACGATATACAATGAAATGGAAAGTAACATATCTAGAAACGATATGTGTACATGGTAACCCTATGTAGACTGCCAAAACAACATATTCCTGGCAAGACAGTATTGGGCTACACATAAACATATAAATATAGAATTTGACAATTAAATTATATACACTACCAATAAAACAACCAATAAAAAAGGGGGGGTTTAGATGAATATATTAAAATGATACTGTAGACAATTTAATGACTAAAAGGAAGTCTCCCAACAATAGTGAATATGTACATTCTGAGGAAATGCTCCTCTAATTGAATTATAACATCGGAGTCACAACACAACAAGCTTTCCATATATATATATATAACATATAGCCCATATCCATGAGGAGGTACAATGCAATAAGGTCCTATAACTTGGACCTCGTCGCTGAAAAGCATACTTAGGTCCATAGAACCTTACATCGTGCCTCCAATGGGCTTATTCAGAGGGTATGAATACAAAGGTCATATAATGTATCTAACATATAATCCTAGGTGTAAAGGTATTTCCGATGATACCTGGCTGCAATATGAAAAGGTACTGGTGAGCAAACATCTATCCTGAATCAACTATGATGTGAAATAAATAAATGTGAAGATGACGATATAGAATGATGTAATACATGAGGAAACTCATGTTGGAGTGTATGTAATAAAAAAAATAAAATAAAGTGGTGGAAAATACTCATGTTATGTAAATATCGTGTGACCTAAAAGTGGAAAATTGTGTAAAAAACATATAGTGGGTGCTTAAAGGTGTAAAAAATAGTGAGGTGTGAACAAACAATAGTGAAGCTGTATAAACCAAAAATTATATAGTGATAGGGTCAAATGAATTGACGGAATGTGCTAAATAAAAAATGAAGGATAAATGAAAAATAGCAACCAAGGTCAAAACCAGCAAATTAAAGGTCCAACGATTACCACCAGTACCCTAAGACCAAAACAGGAAGATCGACAATACTACAAAAATATGGATAAAATGAACCAAACAGCTTACCTGTAGATCATCTATTTACCTACCACACCCAGTCTTCTCTGGAGGTCTCCCATCCAGATACTAGTCGGGCCCAAACCCTTATAGCTACCAAGATCAGACGGGATTGGGCATATCCAGGTAGGTGTGGTCGTAGGTATATTAGATCATAAGCTAGTTGGATACCTAAACCATAAGTTTCCTGAGGTCCCTTAGTCCTGCAGAAACCATTTGACCTCAAATTCCTGGTTGAGGCCTCTTGGTTGTAAGGTGTCGAGATTAAAAATCAATTCCATTTCAGCTCTAGCTAATTCGGACCCTCCATCATGTTTCCGCCAGTGTTTTGTAACTTTTTTAATGCCATAAGCACTGGTAATATCTGAGGCCTTACAGTTATGTTTATGTTTAAAATGTGCTGACATTGGATGTCCCTCCAGGCCCCTCTTTATGTTTCTAAGGTGCTCTGCCCACCTTACCTTAAGGGGCCTGGAGGTCCGTCCCACATACTGTAGGCCACATTTGCATTCCAAGATATATATACAATTACTGGTGTTACAAGTAATGAATTGGTCAATGTTGTTAGACCAATTATTAGATTTAGAAACATATTTTTCCATTTTCATGGGGCCTTTCACTGTTTTACACATAGTGCAAAGGCCACATCGATAAAAACCCTTGGATTTAATCCCTCCTTTATTAATTATACCCCCAAAAGCACTGGAAACCAAATGGTTCCGCAGATTTGGGGCCTTTCTATATATGAACTTAGCCCGTTCTCCTACATGATCCTGTAACTCAGTGTCATTCTTCAAAATGTGCCAATGTTTATTAATGATTTTTTCAACTAACTTATATTGGCTGTTGTATTGGCTAATAAATGGAACTATACCCTCATTAAAGACAGTATTCTTAATCCTATGGGCCAATAAAACGGATCGATCCATATTTCTTACTTCCTGAATAGTTCTATCTAGGATATTCTCCTGATAGTCCCTTTCCATAAATTGTGCTTTCATTTTCTCTGCATGTCTGTCAAATACCTGGACCTCCGAACAATTGCATCTAAGGCGCATAAATTACTACTTAACGCATCGTTTCACCTGTGTGCCGCATAGTATATCGTTTTCTATCATAATATATTGTATTGTCCTAGCGCTTATGTTTATTTCCTTATTTTTATTATACAGCTATGTACTATTTGAGTTCTGAGTGCAAAAGTAAAGTATCTTCCCTGCACACAAAATAATTAAAATCAATTAGCATCCCTTACTTTGTAAAATAGTTAAGCCCAGCTGTATTCTTACACTTGTTTTGCCCTTACGCCCTGCCCTGCAAGCGGACCTGAAAGGAGACATACAAGTACCATATTCATAGTGGCGAATAATAGAACCTGAAAGGAGACCTACAAGTACTACAAAATGTTGCCCATCTCCTTTCAGGTCCACTTTTTTTTAAAGTCCCATAGAATGTTAAAAAAGTGAAGTCCCCTTCAGTCCCCCCTCCCAGAGCAGACACAGGAAATTCATGGCATGTGTGAAAGGGTTAGACTCCGGAAATTTCCCAGGTTATAGGTGAAAGCGGTATATTACTGTTTGCAAGTGCTGAAATTTGTCTCCCCAGCAATTCAACATGATTTTGCCCAGCTGTAACTTTCTACCTGTTTACTCTTATTTTCACACTCAGTGTGCGATTTACAATCTGTAGTATAAATCGATACAACTAAAGCTATTGCAATGGAGTATGGGAGTAAATAACATCTGCACTGCAACTAACCACCCCTTACTTTGAAAAAACCATGCATAAAATACAAGAAATAGAAAATACTGCACTAAATAATGAGGAGTTACAAATATGTAAGCACTAATAATAAGTCTGATAATTAATAGCTGCTGTATACATTATCATTTATCCATAAAGTAAATCACTTAATGTGCACTCTCAAATTCCATATTCTCCGCAAATTAGGTAAAATTATATTCTTTATTGCTCATACAATTAAAAGCCAGACTTTCCGGTAACTGATGAAAATTAGGAAAAGTGATAGAAAGATAAAAAGTAAGAGAAAAGTAATAGAAAGATAAAATGTAATGCACCATATGTCATGATACTGGTGTCCTGATAGATCACTTGATAATATGAGTTATACACCTATATTATACACATTACTATATGGGTTGTACAGATTGAAATTGGTTATCAAAATTTGTAATTTGCACCAGATCAGTTGGACTCAGGACAGTATAAATTAGTAACCCAGGACCAGATCCAAACCCCCGCACGCCTTCAGTATGTGCGGAGGTCTGGCAGTACAAACAAGAGAGGGAAGTGTTACTCCGCTCTCTCGTGAGGTTTTTATGGTAGTTACGCTGCCATAAGCCTGTCTTACGTGAAATGTGCAGATCAGTGCTCCATACCACCGCTGATCTACTCATATATGTCAAAACTCACCGCCACTGTGCAATTTAAATGCTTCCCCCTCCCACCTTGGCGGGTGGAGGGGAAGCACAGCCCCTTCGTACACAAAATCTATCATACGGAACTTGGAATCTATGTGCGTAAAATGCTCGTAACATGTAGTCAAAACACTCCACTTACGCACTTTGCGTGTGTAATACCCCGTTCAGATTACCATGAAAAAGCCGGGGTTTTCATGAAATTGCCGGCTTTCATGAAAACCCCGGCTTTTTCTGGCAATGTGAACGGTGAAGCCGGGTCTCTTTAGCCGGGTCTCAGACCCGGCTAAAAAGAAGGGTTTTTGCCGGCTTTTTTAAAAGCCGGCTTCCCCCGTTCACACTGGGGGGAAAAGCCGGCTATTTAAATAGCTGCAGTGGCAATCTGAACGCAGCATTAAACATTAAAACACTGTTTTCCTATATTTGGAAATTAAAATGTTTAGGCTATGGAAGTGGTAGAGGGGTGTGCACCAGGCTAAAATTTTAAAAATTTTGCCCACTGCCTAAAAAGCTGGCTTTTTAGGCAGTGGCAATGTGAACGCAGCATAAGTGAGATGTCGGATGCAAGTCTGGATCTTGCCTCCAATGATTAAACATCTTATGTTATGATAATTATCGTACTGTAAGTCAAAGGTGATCATATATTTCTTATAAATCAAATATATTTTAAAATATAAACAGTCTGTTGTTATTGATATATGATAATGCTGATGGGAAGTACTTATACCCAGCGGCAGCATGCATTTGGCAACTCGTCTCCTGCTGGCGTCCCGGCGAGTCTGGAAGGATCTGCCAGGAACCATTTGGTAGGCCACTTGTCAGTCTGGACGGTAGAGGACCAGTGGGGTGGGGCGGATCTTTTTAGTGTTCCAGGGCTCCGGGATTAGACTTGTTACACTGATATCTGGGAGATTAGCTCAGAAAATGCAAATAAATGCTAGATAAATCTTTATAATTCTATAGTTGTTAACATGAAAGAAACCATGGAGACACCATTATGAATTACTCATTTAGATCACTACTGCATTGGCTATTATTCGGAGGATGATGGACTATTTGGATGCCCTTTAGGGGAATAAGGACTATTATGTGATGTTTGATGGACGTGCAATTTAATTGTGGAGAGGCATTTACACAGATCAAATCCCATGTACCTTGATTAAAAAACAAGAAAAAAGCTCTGCTAGTTTGCTTCTTTGAATAAACAAAGATACTTTTAGACACTTCTTAAGTTTGTTTTCTCCCAAGAACAAATACCATAATAGAATATAATCAGCAATAGCATTTATTTTTTTGATTTTTGATTTTGTTCTTTTGGTGTGGCAAACCTTTTTATATTGCTGCAGCATTGCTGTCCTATACTTATTTATATTGATTTTTCTTTTAATATTATTTTTATTTATTAATGTTGTTTATATATATATTTTATTGTAAACAGCTATATTAGCTGTATTAGTTGAATAATCCTTTTTCTGAATGGGTCACACACGGAGCCTGATTCAATTAGCTTCAAATTATTTGCGATGCAAAGCTAATTCCGCAAATTTTTGGGGGACATTTTTATGTGCGCCCCATAGAGGTGCACATAAAAATTTGCTCATTTTTCCCACCGTATATGATGGGGGAAAAGCGCACTGCGAGCTAACTGAATTGGGCCCACAGTGTTGTGCCTTAGGAGGTTATTTTTCTGTTGTCCCCAAGTACCTTAATGCAGTTACAGTGACCAATTGGATTTGAAAGGAGATATTCTTTTTTCTATGTTTTTTTGTTTGCACTTTCTGTTTTGATGATGGATATCTGTCTTTAGTAAAAATATGTGAAGAATAATAAATCTTTTTTGATATGATCCAATTTAAATGAGAGTGCTGGCTTGTGACTAGCACACCATTGTCTCTCTGTCTCTGTCTCTCTATCTCTGTCTCTGTCTCTCTCTCTGTCTCTCTCTCTTTTGCTCAATAGTCTGGAAGAAAAAGCTTAGGTTAAAGAATGGCACTGATATATTTTCTCATTACACGGTTATCTTTATTGAGGAGAAGAACTCAGTGCAACTTTTTCTCTTTGTATTGTATCAGGCCTGCAGTTTAGCAAGCCAGCCTCTTTTTATCTAAAGCAAACGATGCAGTTTGTGAATAAGAAACAATACCAAAATAACTAACCAATGTCTAGAACTCACTGCAACAGCAATAATTTAGATGAATCATATCTTGTCAGCCAGGATTTTGTATATTTACACATTTTTCAGACTGGTACAACCAACAGACGGCAGATGCAGCAAACAAGAACTTATTTTGTTTTGAATTGATTGCTAAGCTGAGCCTTCCCTAGATAATATTCGGAGAACTTCAAATTGTATCTGATGTGGAAAACAATGACAAATATGAGCAATACAATAACTACAATTTAATGTTAAAGCCACTAAAAAAAAACATTCTCAGAGTGACAAAAGCTCACTGCAGAGAAAGATACCGAAAGACTTCACACAGGAAATCATCTTCAAATTGTTTTTCACACATAATTGCTTTCATATGGTTTTCTAAGGGTTATGTCTGCAGGTCTTACAAGCATTGTTACTGTAAACCATACAAGTCAAATGCCGTACAGGAAAAAAAAAGTTAAAAGTTACTTCCTTTTGAAATAACAATAAAGCCATATTTCTAAACTAAAGAACTATTGACGCACAGACAGAAATTCCCAAGAGTACATAAGGACAGACAATCTAGGGCTCTCATTACTTTATCATGCATAAACTTTATGGTCCTGAAGCCTGATGTGTCACAATTTTAATGTCACAATGCTGATTGTGTTATGTGTAGGCCATGCAACTTTCTGTGTTCTGTGCAGCGCTGCCACTTACAGTTCTGTTTAAGTGTCACTTAAAGTTATGTTGCTTAGTATAGTTCCAATCGGTTACACTCTCCTCAAATAAACTCTGAATTGCGAAAAAAGGACATCCGAAAGTTTCTTTTCGGATGTTCCTTTTTCCTATACTTATCGCAATCTACTTTTTTTTTATTGAATGGGTGAGTATGCCATTTGACATACTTTACCAATTCACTTTCGCAATGAGCGATATCCCTCCGCCGCACCTCCGCCGCTGCTATCGCCGGACCTGGAACAGGTAAGTAAACTATCTCTACGGGGTTGGGGTTGGGGTTGGAGTTGGGGTCAGGCTGCAGGGGAAGGAGGGTTAGGGTCAGGCTTCAGGATATGGTGGCTTAGGGTCAGGCTGCAAGTAAGAGAGGGTTGGGGTCAGGCTGCCAGGAAGGAAGGGAGGGTTAGGGTAGTGAGAGGGGAGGGTTAGGGTGAGGGAATGGAGTGGGGGACTATTTTTTTTTACAAATTTTTGGACCACAGAGCTTTCGGTGCTCCGTGGATCGAGAGAGGAAAGTTACACCGGGGCTAAACCATATTGATTGCAGGGTAGTCATATTTCATCTGTTGCAAACAGTATTAGAGTTGCGAGGTGGCATTTCCTATCCCAAATCTAAATAATAGTGTAAAAATAAAGCTGGTCAGTATCTGTGTGCAGTAAGCAATTAAAAGATATATTCCTGCATGCAAAAAATACAAATAACTTGACCCCCCTGCAATCAACATGGTTTTGCCCAGGAGTAACTTTCCTCTCTCAATTTCAAGCTCCTTCTTAAGTCTGGATCCAGCCCTATGTTCTTAAATGACGATTCTCTAGTCTTTCTCTTCACAGGTAATTCTCTATTTTTCTTGTAAATGGTAACTTTAAATCAACAAATGTCAAAAAAGCATATCAACGCCTCTGCATCCGCCATGTTCAAAAACTGTGGGCCAATGGCTGGCTTTCTTATATGCATATACAGTAGTGTTTTTAGGTCATTATGTACCTCCATAATAGTGGTGCCAGTATATTTAGCATCATAATAGCAGGGCCACCCTGGGACATTATGAATTACAGTGGGCCGATGCGGAGGGAAGTCCTTCTGGCCCGCAGATATGCTGCAAATATCAGCACTAGGAGACTAGGGGCAGAGACTCATAAAGTCCCGGCAGTGCGGAAATCGGGTGTTTTTCTGGCAGTGCACAAGTGTATAACAGAAGCAAAGGAAAGGAAATGCCCCAGCAACACTGCCATTAACAGACTATACCATTCTATCTGTAAAATAAAACGCAGAAATGTCCGTTACACATATTTGCGCAAATATATGATAAGCCACCAGCCACAGTCAAGGCCTTTCCGCATATGGTGGTTCTAACTCTACCAATGAGAGTCCCAATCAGCTAGCCACAGAAACACAGGAAAGGAAATTCCCCAGCAACACTACCATAAACCAGTAAGAAACTATACCATGGGCCTGATCCAGAGCTACGACCGCAAGCGAGCGTACGCTCATCGTAAGCGAAAATTCGGGAAAAAATTTGCAACGCGCATGCCCAGTATGACAGCTTCCAGTCGCCTGGACGTCATGAGCGAATAGCGGTCGTATTGTGAGCGAATTTTTCGCTCGAGGGGCGTGCGTTCAGTACGACGGTCGCCTGGGCGCCCGTTTTACTACAGGGAGGCGGGGATAGCCATTTAAATTGTACAGTAGGGGCATGCTAAGCCCCTCCTCTCAGCGTATGTTGTGTGAAATTTCGTACGACCGACGGTCGTACCCAGTGTCGGGCATAGGCGTCGTAAGCAGGTACTTTACTATGGGAGTATTAGGGGCGTGTATGTTTATTCGCACGGTCGAACGTACGCATTCGCCCGCCGTGCGAATTTTCGTAGCGCTGGATCAGGCCCCATGTCTATAAGGTTTAATAATAAAATTGTAATTTTATTTTTCAACTTGTGCTTTTGTTATGTATAACTTGTTTAGTTCTTGTATGAGACTAAATGTCCTGCCCCTATGAACAGATGTAATGATGGATGATGATGTTGATAGTAACACAGGAATAGATTTAAAATGTGAAAATAAGAGTAAATCAAGTTGAAATTTACACCCGGGCAACTCCATGTTGAATTGCTGGGGAGGGAAATTTCATTTGTTGAAGACAGTATTAGAATTTGGAGGTGACGTTTTCTAGCCCAAGTCTAAATAATTGTGTCATAGTAACGCTAGTATCTGTGTGAAATAAGCAAATGTTAATATATAAAATATGTAACAATAAAATTAATTTGACTCTCCCTGAATTTCTAAATGGTTCTGCACATGTGTAACTTTCCACCTGACTTCTTATTTTATTTTAAGTCTAGATTATTATTAATGGACCTTTCCGTGCAAATGAATCACATTTAATTTGCTTTTGCATTCTGCGCATAAGCCCAGATCCATGCTACCCAATCAGAACGTATACTGTCCTATCCAGACGCATATCCATCATAAACGCAATGACGCTTCCAACAGTTTCCTGCAGGGGGCTTGTTTCCATTGCAAGTGTGCATACTTTGGTATTATACTGTACAGTATAGGCATACTCACACACTGCATACTGATCCTCATTTCTGCACTGCTGCCAATTTGGACTAGAACCTCAATCAATTTAATCTAAAGACTGAAACTTTTATTGGTGTGTAAACACATTTGTTTTCACCACATTGTAAAATAAGTGTGTGTTCTTGTAAGTGTTATTGTGCCCGATCAAGAACTCCACCGCCACTCCAGCAGCAGCAGTGGAATTCTGATTGGAGACCACTGCACAAAGCACAAAGTACAAATACCAGGACCCTACCTTAACATTGATGCATCTTCCCACATGGAAAATGGGTCAGGGCATAAATGAGGATTGCAAGGGCTTAACCAAGCTATCATGCATAATACGCCACCCTGTCCCACTCCGCCATCAGAAAGGCGTCTAGCATGAAAGCCTGGATCTTGAGGATCCAGATTGTTGCTAGAAGCCTTTTGGGAAAACACATTAACACTCTCCATTTGCATTTGTCTTCCGCTCACATGGATCATTAATCAATGTATAGGTAAATTGCATGTATGCAATTTATGTAACCAAATCTTACGTAAAGAGCGTAAAATAGTTACTACGCATGCGTGGTAGCTCTAAACGTAAAAGTAGGCTTGTAAAATGAAAAATATGTGAGTGAGAATCCGGTCCAATATCTTCAATTTCTGGACTCTCTATTTATAAAAATAAAACAAAACAAGTTACAATGAAAATATAACATTTTTGAAAATCATTTGGTAATATATCTCCTAGCCTCAAAAAGTTAAAACATCTACCATATAAAATGTTGTAAAATAATAATTTCATTTGTTTATGTTTTAGCAGATAAACAACAATGAGTAATCTGAAGAACTGACAAAAGAAAGAAATCCTTCCGCAAAAATCAATTTATGAAGCATATTTGAACAACTGGGGGAATATAAGCATAAATGTTTTAAGATTTCAATATACAGCAGGTAATAAACAAAGTATTTGAGTAGGAATATTTGACACTGTGTTTAGAACAATTAAAGTGGTGTTTAACTTCTTTCTGTAGTATGTATTTTATTCAAATTCAGGCGCAGCTTCTATTCCTTGCAATGTTGTTTTTGGATGCAATGCTACTTTATTTTCATATAGTAAATATTGCACCATTTTATTGCACTAGTTAATGCTAACATTGTGCCCTATTAAATGAACAATGCAGATATTTGCTGTATGCAGGGTCTATTTATAATCTGAAACATCATGCGAAAATCCCATCCACTTGTCCCACCTTATAAATAGACCTCGGGGCTGATTCAGAGTTGTCAGTCTCAACACCCAATTGACTTCTCCATTTCCACTTCAGATTTTATATTGTACATTATATTTATTCTCTATAACACATGAGTGTCATACTGTTACTTGGTGTTACACCCTGGACTGCCATTTCTGGTTATGCCTCTAGGGGCAGTCCTGGACTGATGATTCTTGTTGTGGACTTTTCTATAGGTGCCCCTAGAGACTGCTGTTGAACACACTCTCTGGGATTAATAACCTGTAATTATCCTGCATCTGAATATAGCTCTGGCATTTTACATACACCCATCTTGGACGCTCTGCGCTTCTGGCATTTGCCTGCTTCTACAGTTATCTGCACTCCCGGTAATTTGGTGTTTTTTGCTCATTTCTGCCTTATCTGCATTGTCCTGTGTTACATTTCCTGTGTCATCAGTCTTCCAATAAACTTAATCTGTTCCTGAGCTACAGTGTTGTGTCGTCCTACTATTCATAACACTTGGTTGGGGGGTGCAAGATACATTTTTTGGTACCCCCTCGGCCCACAACCCTATCCTTCTATCCAACAACAGTTTTAAATAATACCTTTATTACTAGAAAAAAAAATGTTTAGTTTAAATAAATAATGATTCCACAAAATAGAAAGACAAAAACCTACAAAATATAAGTCAATACAATATAATTTAATAAAATATAAATATAAATACGCTGTATATTTGCCATAATATCTGTCTCTATTATGGTGCCTTATATTCCTCCATAATAAAACTCTTTATTCCACATTAAAAGTGGTATTGTGTAGAAACCTATAACATGGGATAAACTAGACACAAAAGGGATAAAAAGCCTTGTTATGGGACATATAAAGCTGTATAATCAGGGTTACTTTGACCCAATTATAAACACCAGTGATGGCTAACCTGTGACACTCCAGGTGTTGTGAAACTACACTTCCCATCATGCATTGTCAGGTATCTGCTATGCTTTTGCAGTCAAGGCATGCTGGGACTTGTAGTTTCACAACACCTGGAGTGTCACAGGTTAGCCATCACTGGAATACACAATGAGAGTCAGATGGAATAAACTCAGAGTACACAATGAAAGTCAGATGAAATAAACTCAGAGTACAAAATGGGGTAGATCCAGACCTAAGTACACTAGCGTTTTTACACTAGCCGCTGACGTAAAATCACCTATTTGTATGTACTGTGCATGCATGCGGCAGATGTTACACCACGTAACTCTGAATGTACATACCATAAGCCTAACTACGAAAAAAAGACGGGTCATCCATACAACACCCAGAAATACGCTTTGTAGGCAGAGGGAGGCATTTAAATTGTACAGTATGGGCTGGATTAGGCTGTTACGTGCATTAATCTATTACGTACATCAGTACTTTGAAAAGGAGTGCATAGAAAATACGCTAGTGTAAATACGCTACGTTATGAAACGTAACAAGCACTTAAGTCTGGATCTGGCCCAATAAGAGTAAGATGGAATAACTCGGAGCACATAAAGAGAGTAAGATAAAATAAACTCAGAGTATACAATGAGAGTCAGATTGAATGAACTCAGAAGACACGCTATTCAATCGAAGTCAGATGCAACAAACTCAGAGAGATAGTTTAAGAGTTAAATGTCCTACATTGTGCTTAAATTATCCCTCATGATAGGGCCCTATATGCTCAATAATGAAGCCCCCCCAGACCCAAGATCTTTGTTACCTTTTATTCAATTTTTACTTACCACTGTGTCACAGGCTCCATCCTGGGCGTATTACTGCTCACTGCTGCTTTAGAAACAGGCTTCCAGCAGAGCTGGTGTTACATCAGCACTATGTTGCTGGTAGCCTGTAATTCAGATTTCACATGGTTTTAAAATTAGCTACCATTAATTTTTCCATGTATCGACTTTCCTATATTCCGTCTATTCTCTGTTTTTTTTTGTTATCAGCAGTGTTTAACCTCTATAATTGGACTCAATTACTAGAAACTCTTGTTTCTATTTAAATGTCAAATGTATTGAAATGTATTGAATGCCTTTCCTTTATTGTTTCTGTGGTACCTTCTATACAACACATTGTGTAAGTGGTTAACAAGAAACTTACAGATTATATAAATATCTATAAATAAAAATGTTAGCTTTGCAATTCATTAATTACAGCTGTATTACAATAAACTAGATTATATTTGTAAAACAAAAAAGCTAACAAAGGATAAAGCAGAGAACAAAATATATTTTACTATGAATATTAAGGTCATTGGGCCTGATCCTGAACTACGCCCACCGTCGTTTGGACGGCGGGCGTAAGATCGCCTTTCAGCCGATCTGCGCATGCGCCGGGCAGATGTTGCCCGGTGTTGCTACGGCAACGCCTGATCTTGGATCGGGCATCCGTAGCAGCACCGTAGGGACGCTGGAGGGGACGTCCCCCAGCGCCCCTACGTTCAGGTTAG
>WWET01005191.1:0-16007 GCA_011038615.1 Limnodynastes dumerilii
ACACCATGTTTCTTTTTAATTTTATTTTGCATGCTCGAGAGATACAAGAACAGTAAGAAGATTGAACACACCATAACTTTTATAGTAGTTGCTGCCTGCACAGAAACTGCTAAAAAGTGACTTTATATTTAGTATCTATTGTAAGGGTTTTTTTTCCTTTTTTAACCCATTTTTTGTATACCATATTTTATCTAATTTTTTAGATACTGTTTTTCATACATCATTTTATAGTTTTAATATCTGTTTTTCATATATAGTTTTACATGTCATTTCTGTAATTGAAAGATCGATATTTATTGCATACTGTTTGTTATTGCATGGGATTACACATTGCTTTACAGATTCAGGACCGGATTCAGAATTAAGAGTGTTTTCCGTGCGTTCGTAATAGATCCGTACGTTCATACATCAGAATTAAGAGTGTTTTCCGTGCGTTCGTAATAGATCCGTACGTTCATACAATATACGTACGTTTTGCAAAATGAATACATTTCGGAACACTTCCGTGTTGTGAAAGCAGCCTTATCATTAGCGTGCGTATATGTGACGGAAGTTAAACGTTCGCATATAGATCCGCACGTCTACTGCATTACCACGCCTATTTTTTGCTATTTACATTCCAATTGACGCCTACTAATTAATAATCCATCCAATATTTTATGTGCGTGCGGATTTTTTGACGTGCGGAAATTACTTACGCATCTTTCCAATTACGCTTCGTATCTCCATGGTCTGCACATGCGCCCTGAATAGAAATCACTCCACTTACGAATTTTGCGTGCGTAAGTTACCAGACGTTCTTAATTCTGAATCTGGTCCTCAGTTTGTATGTAGATAATAGAGTGCAGAAAGGTGTCAGGATAATTTCCTTTCTAGATACTCCAGTGTATATGGCTTGACACTTTTACTCTCAGGACACTGTTAGGCTGGGGTTTATTATTTATTATTATTGCATTTTATGCCTAATTCTTATCTCTGCAATGTTCTTACATCTTGGATATATATTGCATTATATTAGTCTAGTGTGTTTGTCTGCATTGAGCTAATAAGTTTTATTAGGTTGATTTATTTCATGCCCTAAATGTCATTCTTAGTTTATGCATTTGCATGCATAAACTTTAGGTTGTCACCAGATAGATCACTTAAAAGTTGCACTTTACAGCTCTTAACAGGCATACAAAGAGAACAATCTCAACATAGGCAATTTTTCTTTCCCTCTGCCTTGCTGGAGCCTTATGTTATTTATCTTCCCCTGTTCCTCTTCTCCCTCTTGCAAGTCACTAC
The DNA here is from genome assembly GCA_011038615.1 of Limnodynastes dumerilii. Taxonomy (NCBI): domain Eukaryota; kingdom Metazoa; phylum Chordata; class Amphibia; order Anura; family Limnodynastidae; genus Limnodynastes; species Limnodynastes dumerilii. The sequence continues at coordinate 1,285 of WWET01005191.1, forward strand.
TTGCTCACTATCTCTCATTGGATACAGGGGACCAGATTTACACCTAAAAAGCTCTGGCTTCTTAGGTGCGCAATTTTAAGAATATAACTACAGCGCATGAGCCACTGTATATATACACAATCTATGTACCACTTAGGTAATTTAGGAAGAAAGCCTCGGGGAGTGTTTAGCTAGAAGTAGAAGGGAGGAGAGATTTAGATTAACTGGGGAGGGCCGGGGGAGGTGGGGAGAGGCATTCTCTGTGCATAGTTTCCTTCTAAAAAAGAAAACTACTTAGAGTTAGTTAAGGTAGCCCTATGGCACTCTTAAGTGCCACAAGGTACCTAAAAATGGTGGGCGGGTTAGGGGCTGAACAAGTGAGTTACGTCTGTTCACACCTAACTCACTCTTAGTTGAGAATACATGTCCTGGATATTTATATACCCTTCTCTGTTTGACATGGTGCACTGCTTTAAAAAAGCCTCACAGCGAAATGCACGTGGGTAAGAGGACACTGAGGTGCATTTTTTGTTTGATTATGATACACTTTAGTTTGGGATCTGGGCACTGTAGCATTAGGAACGGACAGATATACTCCTTCACTGAAGGGGATGAAGCTCCGCCATGAGTCAGCAGGCACTGAAGAAGGTTTGTTCCCCGTATATTACATTATAATAGAGAGGGAACATTCAGTTTATCTAACACATACTGAAATAATGCTGTTCACGATAAAGGTGGAATAACTCCGATTCTTATGTTATGATGCGTTCTGACTTTAAAGTTACAATATTCTTCTTTGTCTAACAACCAGGTCTGGCAACAGAAATCTTTTTGCCTGGTACCCTCATGTTTATGGGGTCCCCATCCCTCTTCAATAGTGGATTGCAGGGGTCCCTCTGAACCTCAGGGCCCATCACAGCTGTCCCCAGTTAACCCATGTCACCGGGCCTGATGACAACAGCCTTATATTGACACTAACTCCTTTTATTCAGGTACCGGACCACACACATCATAATTGTGAAATTATAGTGGTACCATGAATCATATATCTAATACTTAAACGGTATTTTTAAAACTGTCTTTTAAAAATTGGCTAAGTCATATATATATTTTTAGTGCTATTTAAATTAAAAGTTATGTATTATTCCATGTACAATTTTGATAACTAATAGGGTGATCAACTGGAGTGTGCACCCATCAATCGGTTCCCCTTTTTATCTTTGTTATTGTCATTTTCTGTAGACTCCTGCAGAGTAAAATTGGACTGCTACTAGACAGCATCTCTAAGGCACTGTCAGGCGTGTTAGTGACACTGTGGCAGCTGCAATTGCCACTGTGGCCATTACATTTTGCCTGCAGAGGTTATGGTCATATGTAATATGGAGCTTGACCTTCAGACAGATGCCTCAGATGGGAGGAGTTTTGGGGCATACTTCACAGGGACTGGTGTTTTATCCAGTAGCCAGAGGCATGGGCATCATCAGGCCTGACACTCAACATGGTCTTGCAGCAGAATTTTCCCATCATGATAAATGTTGAGTTCTGACCCTGCTTTTGAGACAGGGACATTGGCCCAGATCCAGAACAATGTTTTCATGCGTATTTACGCCTAACGGAGATGCTATTTTGCAGGTACTGTGCATGCGCACGGCAGATGTTACAGTACGTAACTCTAAACGTACGTACCAGACTACTATCAAGATCGTAACTATGAAGGAAGGGGCGTGCCAGCCATACGATACCCGTAATTATGCTTCGGAGGCGGGGTGCTTCAGAGGCAATTAAATCGTACAGTATGGGCGTGCTTGGGCACGTAAGTACGTGCAGTCATTACGGCCAACAGGAGTTACGCCTGACCGAGGGGAGTGCAGAGGGGAGTACATAGCAATTATAAGCGTTTTCGTGTGTGGTAATCTGGGCATGAGGCAGGTCATCATCTTCCAGAGTGCATCCATCACACCCAAGGTTCACCTATTAAAACATTTAGAATTTAGATGTCTAGTACTGAATACTAGGGCTTGTCTGGGTGGTTTGGAATGCTTTCCAGTATGAATGATCAGGTCAGTTAGAGGGCCTGCGTTCATGTGGTATATATATGGAAAGTGTGACATGTTAAGTGTATTGCATTGGGAAGAGACAAACATCACAAAGGATTTTCTGGTTTCCTGTGCATTGAATATCTTGGTGCAGGTGTGCACTTCTCCTGCTGATGGTTAATTAATGCTAAGCCTTACTTTTTCAGACAGCATTTGTGCTGGCCTTTTGGGGAGCTTTTCACCTAAGCTGGTAGTCTTCTGGTCTCCTTTCTTCAATGTACGTTTACTACCTGACTCCTTCCAGTGTAGGATACATTAGGCCAAGACAAACTATACCGACAGGGGCACTGGGGCAGGCAAATAACGTGATCTATTTAGTGGCTTTCACCTCCTGTTATACATAACTTCTTTGTCACCCCAGTTTCCTGGTCTGGTTTATGTACATAGATGGTGTGTCGTTATCAACTACCAATTCTGAGGTTCTTGCTTAAGACTGCCCTGTAGGGTAATTTCAGGACCCACATGTTTTGGATCTGGGCTGAAATGATGGCAGAAAAAGCTGGAAGCTTAGATTGCTCAATAAAACACTTGGGACAGTGGTGAACCGCAGAATTCAAGGGCTAGATCCAACAAGGTGGAAGGAATGAAGTCAATTATGTTCCTTGCTGTCCTTTCTCCCCATTAAGGCCATGGTTTAGATCTGCTTGCATGTAGACAGTCCAAATCTCCGTCAAGGTCTTGGTTGCTTTCTTGTAATTCCTAACTATTTATATTTGAAAGATAGGATGATTGGGTTAACATTCTCCCCTGGGCAAAATTCGCTCACAATTCTCATCTTCATGAGTCCACCTGTACAAGTAGAAATGAATCAATTAGTTTGCATAAGAATAATATATATACAGATAATACTATATAGACAGTTTGAAAATCTTCAATGGAGGTTGACACTGATGGCGCTGCCGGAAGTATGTGTAGGGTGTGGGAGACTTATTCTGCTGCTGGGGGTAAAAAGGAGTTACCCTAACTCCTCTAGGTCAATAGGAAATGTGAAAAAGGAAAAAGATTATCCCGTGCTGAAAAGGGGCACGTGTACTGATAGGTGCTGGAAGTATGTAAAAGAACACCTACAGATGTGCAAATCCCTCACACAATTGAAAGCAACTTAATACCAACATGCATAAATAACTGGATGTACACAATAAGACAAGTGTCTATATAACTATTTTAGTCACAGTATGCAGTACACAGGGTGGTTAGTACAGCAAAGACATAAAACAATTGTTGGTAACTTGATAGATTGGATCCTGAGTAGGCAAAATCACAGTCTAATGACTCCTTCAATTAATTCTCAATTGTACTCAATAATAGACAGAAGTAATACCTTAGAGCTGATAGCAGTGTTCTGCCTTTGTAGCTCATGTGGTTAGTCAATTGGTGGGGCTGCAGCTGTGTTATATATATATAACCAGCTTAGTGGATTGCATCAGCCTTACATTTCATGAGAGACTTGCTGATAGCTGCAAAACTCCCTATTGGAAGGAAGATTTTCAAACTGTATATGGACTTGCCAAACTCTAAATATACATCTTCAAACAGTATATATTGTTACACAAAACTGCTGTGTGTCATTGTCAAGAAACCTGTCAACCCTTGAACCTGTGTCTCAATTCAAGGCCTGTTCTGGAGGTTTCAGCTACCAGTGATATTGTATGAGACATGTCTGAGATTTGTGTAGATAAGAATATGAGATATTCCAGCACTCTACATGTCCTCAGAATAAATTATAAGGAAATAATCACAAGTATTTATTTAAATAAATATTTTCAAGTGCAATACAATAAAATAGAGTAAAATAGAACAAAACAAAGCAGGTAGCCTCTAGGGAGTGCTGTCTTTTCTGTTTGATTCTTCCAACGTTGCTTCAAAACCAAGAACCAGAGAAAGAAACATTTGGTTTAGTATGTCATAAAAAATTATTTATTAGTACATCACATACACTAAACAAATAAAAAGACATTACACTTAATAAAATATAACTGGCCTAACTGTCATTTCCCTGCGTACCAGACTCCATTTGATGAAATTAATGAATTCCTCCAGAAGAAATCGGCCCGGATTCTCGAAATTCTTTAGATGTAATAGCTGGAAGATTAAAGTTCAAAGGTCTGATAGCAGCATGGTCTTCAAAGCTGGTTCTTATGCTTACCCCTGATGCGTTTCAAGCCAGACGTGGCTCTTTCTCAAAGAAAGTATTGCATAACTTCCTGCCACATCCAAGATCGGAAGGACCTACCATCGCCATATTAAAAGTGGCAGGAAAGTGCTAAATGTAGAGGTAAGTAGCAGTGGGTCCCTCCTCCACTACCTAGCAACATCCTGTCCTTGTTGCTAGGAAGAGGAAAAGGGACCCGCTGCCGCCATCTCTAAATTCTGCACCTTACATCTGCATCCAGCACGTTCCTGACACTTTCAAGATGGTGGCAATGGTTCCCTCTAATATATAGGAAGGACCCACCGCTGCCATCTTGGATGTGGTAGGTAGATGTAAAATTCAAAAGTAAGGTACTGAAAGTACTGGTGGTGGGTCCCTCCTCCACTACCTAGTAACAGGGACAGTTTGTTGCTAGGTATCAGAGAAGGGTCCCACCACTGCCATCTTGGGAATAATGGGGGCTGGAGGCACATGATAGGGGCTACTGATGGGCTGCAGAGTCATGATGGGGGATATTGGGGTGTTGGAGAGACATGATGGGGGTATACGGGGGGCTGGAGAGATATGATGGGAATAATGGTAGGCTGGAGATACATGATGGGGATAATGGGGGACTGGAGAGACATGATAGGGGATACAGGGGGGCTAGGGGCACATGATGGTGATACTGGGGGGCTGGAGGCAGAAGATGGCAGACTGGATGGCTGGATACATACAATGGATACTGATGGGCTGAAGAGATATGATGGAGAATACTGGGGGGGGCTGGAGATAAATGATTGGGGATACTGGGGGGCTGGAGAGACATTATGGGGGATATTGGGAGCTAGAAATACATGATGGGAATACTAGGGGGTTGCAGACACATGATGGAGGATACTGGAAGCTGGGGAGACATGATGAGAATACTGGGTATCTGGAGACACATGATGGAAAATATTTTTTTGCTGTCATTTTGACAGGCCTTTGACTAGTAATGATAATAATAATAATAATAATAATAATAATAATAATAATAATAATAATAATAATAACTAAACTATTTCAGGAACATTATTATGAATTTTTATTGTTTAATGTTTAAACTAAAATAAATCCCAAATATTCCACACAAAAAATTCCTACCTCCTGGGTGCTATTAAAAGAAATATATAAGAGTAATAAATTTGACGTGAATAAATTTTAAAGTAAGTAACAACTAACAACTAAGAAAAGGAAACCTGGAACAAGAATGGGCTATAGTAAACATAAAAGTAAAAATAAGAAAGAAATGGTAAATATTTGTTTAACACATCTATGCCAAACCATAATTAACAAGGAGATTAGTTTCAATATGCAGCTCTAATTTTCTTCAAACATTTTTCTTTCTTGATGTTTTGCTGGTGGTGATATAAAATTGTCTCAACCACCATTATATAATCTTTATATCCGATTTGTCCCCAGTTGATGATTTCCTTCCTCACACTTTCATGCTATCATTGCCTTAGTCACAGATATAAAAAACTGAAGATGAGCAGAATGATTCCGTACATGTTCAGAAATGCAGTGCTTCAGAGCAAGAAATGAATATCAAAAGAATATAACATTTTGAAAACCAATTGGAGTTTTGTAACCCCTGGGCAGATGGTGACCATGAGGCATAACATGAATACATATTCTTTTACTATTGTCATCTTCAAGGTTTTAACCCAGGTTTGTCATGAATTAATTTATATCAGAAAAATGAACGTGTATTTGCTAGTAAGGATTTGACCTTGGAATTAAACTTAACTTTTTGAATAGATAGATACATGTTGATTATGAAAGGTCAATTAAATCTCCTCTCATTAAAAACAGGTCATCTCAGTTTGTAACTTACGTGTTGCATTGGTTATCCACTTTCCTTTTACTTTCACTCAAAAAAAAAGGACTATGAGGACCTGGAGCTGTACATAGATCACCTACATACCACAGATACATAAATGGACAGATTTACTAAGCAGCTATTTGTAAAAATCTCTGTTTACTTGGTGATTTTCTAGCGATGATAACTTTGCTGTTTTTACTAAAGTTATGTCTCCTGAGAATCGTCAAAAATGCTGCCTCTTCTAAATTGCCTTTGTTACAATTGGCAATTTAGGAAAGGCAGAACTTGTATTTACTATACAGCAATTTGTAAAATATCTTAAAAATCGTCCTCAAACTCGGGTGAGAATATAGAGGTGGGTGTGAGTGTCGAACATTTTTATTTAAAAAACAAGAAAATATGTATAAAGTTTATAAAAATGACCTTATTAATAATTAAAATCCAAGCCACAGCATGCTATTAATCCTTAGCATGTTGCAGCATATAGTACTATAAGGCACATCATTCCCCTGTATTGCAGGGCATTCTGTGCCTTTTAGTACCATAAGCGGCCGTATGCCAAAGGTTAATGGCATGGTGCCGAATATATAATTGCCCCTGTATATAGTAAACACAAACCATGCCCCGTACATATTAAGAAATATACCATGCCCCCATACATAATAAATATACCATGTCCCCATATATAATATTAAATATGCCATGCCCTCATACATATTAATAAATATACCATGCCCCCGCACACATTAAGAAATATACCATGGGCTCGTCAGTTGCAGTCTCTGCTACAATGGGCTGCTTTCAGAAATAGAGACAGACAAAAGTTACTTTTCAGCTGTCTGTATTTTGTATAGGGAGACTATTTCAATTTTTTTTTATGAATTGGTGAGTATGCCGATCGACATACTCGCCCATTCATTTTTGCAGGACCACTAAACCCGCCACTGACAGCTCCAGAGAGGTAAGTAACCGCTCTGGGGACTTTTAGAATTGGGGGGGTTAGGGTTAGGCTCTTAGGAAGGGAGGGTTATGGCCATAGAAGGAGAGGGTTAGGGTCAGGCTACAGGGAGGGGGATTCTTAGAGTTAGGCTATAGAGAAGGGAGTATTAGGCTCAGGCTAGGGAGAAGGGATGGTTAGGGTCAGGCTGCGGGAAAGGAGGGTTAGGGTCAGGCTGCAGGGAAGGAAGGGTTAGGGTTAGGGTAATGGAAGGTGAGGGTTAGGGTTAGAATTAGGGTAAGGGTTGGGGTAGTTTTTAGCCTTACCTTTCGGAGCACCGCATTCGGTGCTCTGGGGATCGATTGCTATGCCTCATTGAGCATTATGCCTCATTGAGGTATAAGTAATTGATATCCCAGCCAGTTCGAAACTGCAGAGACTTCTTCCTGGGACTATGAGGTGTCTGTGGACTGGACCTTTTAATATCTATGGTACTAGACTTGTTTATACCTGGAGGATTTTATTTCATTTTTGTTTATTGTGGTTTAAGTGTTTTTAATTTGATTTCAAAATTAATGTAACCAAGTTAATTCTTTACATTAGAGTGTTTTCTAACCTTCTCTATTTTCTCCATTCTGAATTTGTACAACTGTGCAGGAGAGGAAAAAAGGGGAAGTAATATCAATTAATATATAAGAAGGACTTGTCTGGAACTCTTATTTAGCAACTCAAAACTATATAAACACACAACAATTTTCTTTACTGGATGCAAATTTTAGAAGAGGATTCTCTAGCAGTATGGAACTCATCTCCAGAACAGGTTTCTTTATGTCAGCGCACCAAACACTACTGAAAGAGGTACACTTTTACTATGGGAGTTTTTGTAATAGTGTGTATATATATACTGTATATAGTTTTCATATAGCACTTGTACACCTTTGATTGATTTATTTATATATTTTAGCTCATTATATAGGGGTTTAAGAAGCCTTTATTTTAAATATCCACTGAGGATTAATTTTAAGTGTGGCATTTTTTTGTTTATTAATAGGGTGCAATATAGAATATTGCATAAAAAAGGTTTTTTTTTGTTATTTAGGTCACTAGATTGATTATAGTTTTATAATTTTATATTGGTGTTTATAGAATTGTCATTTTTTATTATATAGTGATATATATGGTATCCCAAAAGCAAAGGCACAACACATTTGTTTATTTAAGCGATTTAATCAATTTTAGGTATATATAAGTAATTAGTCCATAGATTGTAAGTACTATATATTTTTATAAAACACCCTATACCCCAGCACCCTACACTTTGTTTTATTCACTCTATGTTTTAAAGGGATTTTGGTACCTCTTTACGTGTTAGTGGCGGCTTAGATTAGGGTGCGCCATCATCCCTTCAAAATAACACTTTGCCTTGTTTGTGCTTGCTGATCCTGTTAGTGTTGCCACATGCATGGCCACCAAGAGGATTTCTGGGCCCCAGTACAGCTAAATCTTGGGCCTCCCCCCAAAGTTGACAAGTATAAATACATCTGTGCCGCCGTGAAGCGTCACAAATGTGGAGTCACTAACCTCTTTCCTGCTTCTCACCTTTCTTCCTTTTTCTTCTTTCTTCCCTTTTCTTTCCTTAGGTGCCTGATAGAGGACACAAAATTGTGACCATATATCTATGTGTGTTAGTGTTTATATATATATATAGAAAAATATGTGCATGTATTATATATAATACACACACACAACAGTACTTTTTACTGTTTTTATTACACATTACATAAGCATTCCCATCAGGTGAACACACAATAAATATAATAAATATAACAAGACATTATACATGTTTGATATGCTAGGATGTTCATTGGGACTTTTGTGGATATTAATATTTTTTTAAATGACATGCTTTGATTTCTCTAATAAGGTTTAACAAAGATTAACAATCATTTATTATACATTTACAGGAATACACAGGTAACAGACATTACATTAGTTCTTTCAGACAAAGGATCTTTCCAATATGGCTGCTAACACATCACATGGCATTTCACATTATCTAGCAGACAGATATAATCAATTTAAGGGTGTTTAAATAAGAATGAGTTTGAAATACAGAGTTAACATTAGGTCACTAGAGCACATTATGTTAGATTAAGTTAGAATGAAGTTATAGAAGATAATAGAAATAGGATACCCCGATATGCTGTATATATTTCTATACTCACCAACCCATATGAATTAGGTGAGCCATCTTGGCTCCTTCAACTGTTTCCTCTCCACTCTGATGGCACTCTCATTCCACTCAGTACTGATTCCACTCTGAGACTAAAAAGTTATCTTTGTCTTTTCATTAAAACTTTCCTGATCTATGATTGGATAACCTCTAACATCTCTGATTGGGCCAGTTTTGGGGGAAGGAAGCCTTCTCCTGATCAAAGGAAGTCCCTGCTAATTACCATATCAATAGTTAACTCTGCCTTTTGTCTAAGATTCAGATAACATAGAAACAGATTGATAAAACATGTATATGACATATATTATTACATATATTATATTATTATATTATTATTCCGGTTTCCACACTTTGTTTGCTGTCTAAGCATGAAGTTTCTGTGGCCCCCTGGTAGGTCAGGACCTGGGTAATTAGTACCCCCCCTCTCAGCGGCACTGGCCACATGCACTAGAATTCCCACTGAAAAAACTGGTTGTATTAGTCACCTGTAAATCTAGCAAGTCTGTAACCACAAATAAAAGGAAAATATGTGGCTTCAGAAATCTCATAAATTAATAATGAGTTTAAGGTTGTCCACAAAAGCTGAGTGTGAGTCAGTTGTCACTTGTGATTCAGATGAAGCTGTAATCTTAGAGAAGCCTGCTTCCACCATTTCTGATCCTTTTTCCAATGTGAGTATGACCATTCCTAAAATGAATGATGCTGTTGTTGTTGACATTGAAATTGAGGATGCTGTTGTGGTAGTAGAAAATCAGCAACAGGTTGAGGGGGCACATTTTGTCTCTGACACGAATTAGGATGATAATGATGATGGAGTGAATAACAAGTGACACACTTCAGAGGCAAAAATTTGTGCCATTGATCTGTGCGTTGTTATGCCTTGGCCTTTCACACCTCTTTTATGTGAAAACATTTTTACCCAAATCTTGACAACAGTTGTTAAAGCATCTGTGCCATTTGTAGTACCAAAGTTAGTAAAGGCAAGGACATAAAACATCTAAGCACCTCTTCAATTTTACATAATTTGCAACTAATCCATGCTAAATAGTTATCCAATTCAAATATGTTTTAGCAAGTAGTTCAGGATCAGTCACCAGCAATAGGAGTAGATCCCAATACATCAAATCTCCAACACCAACACTGTAATCATTATTATTCTCATTAGAAATGGGGGTAGTCCTGCTTTGGAATTGCTTGGATAAAGTGACTCCCTTGGTTCTGCTGTTGCTGTTGTTGCTACTGCTGCTGCTGCTACTACTGCTGCTGGGGTTGAATGCTCATCACAAGAAGGTGACCAGAAGGTAACTACCCATATCAAACAACAATTATATTTGGAACAAGCCTCTGCTAGAGGAACCAAGTATGACAGCTGCCATCCTGTTTTAAAGTGCTTCAATGAAGCCATGATAGCTATGCTAGCAGTAAATTTGTGTACTATATCCGCAGTTGATGCACCCAGTTTTAGAAGTTTACTTGAGGTCATGTGTCTATGCTACCAAATTCCATCATGGTTCTACTTTTCAAGAACAGCAATTCATCAACTATACTGTGAGGTAAAAAGAAAAGTGATTTGTTGTCTGCAAAATATTATTGCACCAACTATCCATATAACTTCAGATATGTGGACAAGCGCTTGCGGTCAAACAAAATATTACATAACTTTGACAGCACACTGGGTAGGGGAATTACCTTCAGCATCAGTAACAGCAGCATCAGTCATCCAATGCTAGGTCAATCAAAGGCACACAGTTTTTTGCATCAGTGGTTTCCGTAAGAAGCATACCGGAGTAAATATTTTGGATAAACTACGTAATGTGTTAGCAAAATATTTGTCACATGGATTTGTGGTTCATGATAGTGGAACAAATTTTTTACAAGTCTTGCGAATTTGCAAATTTGATCACTTATCAGTGACACCTCACCTCAGTGCACCTCAGTGAGAGATTATGACATCTGATCTGGATTAAAAGACATCCCTACATATAGTGACACCACTAGCATGAATCAGACTTAGACTGTACCCATCAACAGAATGTAATTTTGGAGGATTACATAAATATTATCAATACTGTACTTAAGCTGCCCACCCTCTAGCATATACTTGGAAAGAGCATTTTGTGAGCAATCGGCGTAGAACCCCAAAAACGTAGAGAAGTTGATGTTAATTTAAAGGAACAACTCATCATATTTGGATGAACACGTCAGCCACAAATGGCGTTCAGAGACCCTCATGCTGGATTTCAGTGGGGATGAGCTTATATTGTGTGATAATAATTTATACAACAGTGATGAGGAGGATGATTACAACTCTAACCTTGAGGATATTTAGCCGTGGTGTTAGCCTTAATTCCATCACTGTACCAATATATCGGCTAGTTTTTTTTTATTATTTATGCCTTAATTTCAGTTTAATTTTTTTTTATTTTTAGAAAAGTGGGAGCCTGTACAAAACCAAGCATTTCAGCCACAGCAGTATCTGTCTGTGGGGCCCGGGACTGACAAAATATGCAGGCCCCTGGCCCCTCCCACGCTGCAAGTTCCAAAAAAAGAAATGAGCCTCTCTTGCAGCTCTATGGTGCAGTCTGACGTCGCTCCACCCAGTGATCGCGCTACATGTTTTTTTGCCATAGTAAAAATACTCCTCATAGCATTTTTAAGGAGTATTTCTAACCAAAGAGGAGTATATAATTATCGGTAATTAAATAAAATTTTAAAGTGGTCTATGCTGTTCCAAACATATAATTTATAAGAAATATCTATGATCTGTTGCTCCCGATCTAAATGCCAAGATTTGGATATCATATTACAGTTTACCATTTTATTTAATTACCAAATTATATGCTCTTTAAAAAAAATAAAAAATCTTACTGAAATAGATATATCAAGATGGATATATATCTAGATATAGATATAAACATACACAAACACAACACGGCACTCAGAAATTGTTAGAATAAAGTACTAGGAGTCCAGGGTTTACAGCATTTCAATCTTAATGACAAAACTTTTGTCATTAAAACTGAAAACGGAAGCCATGATGTACTCCTATTACATTAATAATCTCAGAGTACCGCTCTGTATGTATTTGGCCATTATATCATAACAGGCTGGCAAATGAGTAAGTTGCACTTATTTATTTTAAATTGTGCACAATTTTGTTATAGAAAAAGCAGCTAGTATAGACACAGATTATTCACTATAAAATACATGAATTATAACAATACAGAGCTGTGTTACTTGGACAGTGCTAATAAATACAGAGATGGCAGTATTCAATAATCTTCAGTATGAAATGAGGTGGTATACATAGAAATTGTGCTTGTATATACATAGTGTTAAGCAATACAAAGATTACAGATGTTTATCATTCCCAGAGGAAATCAGTATTTGATATATATGAGATTTAGCCAGTTCAAAGTTTTGAGTCCATTATAAGAAACTGAAAGTCTGTTAGCAATGTATGCGCTAATAATAATTTGCACAATATTCCTGAAATCACACTGTATGATAAGGTCCTTTACTCACACTCCCGTTTCCGGGTGACATGGGACACCGGGCACTCTAATAGAGGTTGGAGCGTATCTTATCTCTGTCCATTCCAGCCTTGATCTCTGGGATAATGTTTTGTCAACTCACAATGGTGCTCTGGTAATGTTATCCACCAGAAATGGACAGAGAACATAGAACATTTAATGGACTCAACTTTGAACTAGCTAAATCTCATATATATCATATACTGATTTTTTTTACTGGGAATTTTCATTTTTTTGTCACCTTTGTATGCATTAATGCTGTGCATATACAAACACAAATTCTGTGCAATTTCACACTGAAGATTATTGAATACTGCCATCCCTGCATTTATTAGGGCTATCTATCTTACACATATTTTTTTATTGTTTTTATAAAATCTTATAAGATTTTAAATTATTATTAATAACCTCCTTACATCCTCCTCCTTGACTAGTAAAATGCTGATGGTTATTTGGTTATTAAAAACTAACAGCCAACAATTCCTACCTTATCACTCTGGCTGTAGAAAAGCAGGAGAAGGTCTCTGATCTCTGCAGCCGGTAGCTGGGGAGGTCACATGACACACCGTGAGAGAGAGTTTCTCTCACAGTGTGAATGAGTCATCGCTAGCGCTGGAGACTTCTGTCTCTGTCTCTGTGATGACTCATAGGCTTCATTGACAGCCTAATATAAGAAAGAAGAATAATAACTAGCGCTGAGAAAAAAATGCTGCAGCTTATCTCTACCCTGGGGATCTACCAATCCCCTTAAAATAAGTAAAAATATAAAGAAAAAAAATGGATGAGATAAGCGCTGCACTTACTCCTGTGGGTGTTGGAAATAAAAATACAATTACAATAAATGCTCAAAGTCCGTTTAAGTATAAAAATATCACTTTCTGAGGCCCCTGGAAAAAGGTTTCCCTTTAAACAGTGAGAGAAGAAAAAAGAAAGTATTAAGAAACAATGTAACATTTATTGGATACAATATAAAACAAATAGGTGACAGTCTTGCATGGGAACTTCCCTTTTAAAATAGGTCCATATGAATCCTATCAGCGGGTCAGCAGAGTGAAGGGTGCCGGCTGGGCCAGATGTAAGGGGAGTTCTGGAATCTCCTTTGCCGCCGTCCTCCTCACGCTTGTGTCCACCTTAATGCGAGCCACAGTCAGTGCTGTCTTAGCATTTCGGGTGCGATCCACCCTTTCTCAAAGACTGTGCACCAGTTAAAAACGTCCTCCTTTAAATATCCTGGATTCCGGTGGTGAGCCAATCAATGTTTTTCTAAACTATTATCCTATAAACTATTATTTACCAACACCCAGAAAAAAATGTATAGGACCACCAACCTGGATTATTTCATAAAAAACATTAAAACAGATAAAATACTAAACAAAATATACAGCTTACACTGCAGTCCCGTCATACAGAAAGGAGGGATATAGGGGACCATTTACAACATACGGATTAGATAATTAAAACAACAATATATCAAGTGGCTAGTAATAAACAGATAAAATAAACACAGCTGACGACACACGTCAGTCCTAGCTATCTCTACTCTATCTACATATTGTATATGGGGATTCCCTCTGGATATCGGAATCATACCACTCTGCTAATGATGAAATAGATTCAATTATTGAATGTGGATACGTTTCATTATATATCAAATGGACAAAGGAAGGGATAATGTGATAATACCTAATCTCCCTTATTTCCTTATTTTGACATGTTTCAAAAAATGTTAATTCTTACTAAAATTACAATAAATCAACAATGATCATCTAAGACATTATTAAAACTGCAATAAACTATATAATCAAATGGACAAGGGATAATGTGATAATACCTAATCTCCCTTATTTCCTTATTTTGACATGTTTCAAAAAATGTTAATTCTTACTAAAATTACAATAAATCAACAATGATCATCTAAGACAAGACTAAAACTGCAATAAACTAAAC